>PVLA01010493.1:0-62838 GCA_004027455.1 Hydrochoerus hydrochaeris | reverse complement strand
TGATCCTCAGGTCTATTTCTTTGCCAGTACCAAGCTGATTTTATCACTGTGGCTTTATAGTACTGCTTCAAGTCAGGAATTGAGATGCCTCCTGCCTTGCTTTTGTTGCCTAGAATTGCCTTTGCTATTCTAGGTTTCTTCTGTTTCCCAATGAATTTTAGGAGTGTGTTCTCTAGATCTATGAGGTATGTCAATGGTATTTTGATTGGGATTGCGCTAAATCTGTGTAACAGTTTTGGGAGTATAGCCATTTTCACAATGTTGGTTCTTCCTAACCAAGAGCAAGGACTGTCCTTCCATTTTCTAAATCCTCTTCAATCTCCTTTTTCAGCATAGTATAATTTTCAGCATATAGGCCTTTTACATTTTTAGCTAGGTTGATTCCTAAGTATTTCATTTTTTTAGATGTTATTGTAAAGGGTGATATTTCCATAATTTCTCTCTCAGTGAGTTTTTTGTGTACAGGAATGCTATTGATTTTTGAGCACTGACTTTGTATCCAGCTACACTACTGAACTTGTTTATTACCTCTAGCAGTCTTTTAATGGATTTTTTTGTGTCTTCTATATAGAGTATCATGTCATCTGCAAATACTGATAATTTAACTTCTTCCTTTCTTATCTTTATTCCTTTTATTTCTCGCTCTTGTCTGATTGCCCTGGCTAGTGTTTCCAGAATTATGTTGAAAAGGAGTGGTGAGAATGGACATCCTTGTCTTGTTCCTGATTTTAAAGTGAAAGCTTTCAATTTTTGTCCATTCAGTATAATGTTGGCTGTTGGTTTGTCATAGATGGCCTTTATAAGGTTGAGGTAGACACCGTGTATTCCGAGTTTCTGAAGGGTTTTTATTATGAACATGTGTTGGACTTTGTTGAAAGCTTTTTCTGCATCTATTGAGATGACCATGTGGTTTTTGTTTTTGGCTCTGTTGATGTGGTGTATTACATTTATTGATTTGCGTATGTTAAAACATCCCTGTATTCTTGGAATGAACCCCACTTGGTCATGATGTATAATCTTCTTGATGACTCGCTGCATTCTATTTGCCAGTATTTTGTTGAGAATTTTTGCTCTCTGCATGCCGAAGACTGAAACTAGATCCATGCATATCACCATGCACAAAATTAAAGTCTAAATGGATCAAAGACCTCAATATTAAAACAGAAACACTAAATCTACTGGAAGACAAGGTAGGTAGAAGTCTTGGAGACATAGGGGTAGGCAGAGAATTCATGAACCAAATGCAAACTGCACGGGAAACACTTCAAAGAATCAACAAATGGGATCTCACATTATTGAAAAGTTTCCTCATTTCAAAGGAAATCACCAACAGAGTAAAAAGAAAACCAACAGAGTGGGAAAAATTTTTAACCAGCAACCCCTCAGACAAAGGACTTGTGTCCAGAATATATAAAGAATTGAAAAACATCAATCCCGCCAAATTCAAAGACCCTCTCCAAAAATGGGCATCTGAGATGAACACACAGTTCTCAGAGGAAGATATACAAATGGCAAATAAATACATGAAGAAATGTTCGCCATCACTGGTCATTCAAGAAATGCGAATTAAAACAGCATTGAGACTCCACCTTACTCTGGAAAGAATAGCTGCCATCAAGAAATCAACTGACAACAAATGTTGGCAAGGCTGCAGGGAAAAAGGAACTCTGCTCCATTGTTGGTGGGAATGTAGACTGGTGCAACCGTTATGGAAATCCATATGGAGAAGTCTCAGAAGACTAGGATTCGAAGTTCCATTCAATCCAGCTATCTCCCTCCTGGGTATTTTCCCTGAAGAACTGAAAAGTTCATATCACAGTGATATATGTGTACCCATGTTCATAGCTGCACAATTTGTGATAGCTAAATCCTGGAAACAACCAAGATGCCCATCAACTGCAGAGTGGATGAAAAAGATGTGGCATTTTTATACAATGGAATATTACTCAGCTATGAAAAAGGATGACCTTGAGACCTTCATAGGCAAATGAAAACAACTTCCTCATTAGTGAAATAAATAAGAATCATATTTATAAATATCATATTGTGTCTCTAGTATAAAAAGTAAATAAGAACTACAAGAGTAATAAAACCAAAATGTTTAATTGCTATTGTAAAAAAGAGAGGAAAAGAAAGTGCTCTAAGGGATATAACTGCCTGTATGTTTGAATGTGTAAAATAGATGACCATATTGCTGAATCTTTGTTGGGTCTTTGAGCAAGACTGTTTGTAGTCTGACCTGCTGAATATTTACTATGTACCCTTTAACTTTGTAACTTGAACAACTACATCCGGGATGACAGTACATAATTTATAAATTACTGATTTCTTTGTGGGGTTTTTCTCATTCTCCTTTTTCTTTCTTTCTTTTAGAATTCTGTATTGTGGCTACCCTTTTTACTGTTTTTTTTCTTTTCTTTAAATAAAAATTTTAAAATGTATAATTGCTATTGTAAAAAAAGAGAAAATAGGAAGTGCTATAAAAGATATAGCTGCATGTAAGTTTAGATGTGTGAGATTGATGACCATATTTCTAGGTTCTTGTTGGATTGTTGAACAGATCTGTTTGCACTCTCACTGCTTTAGTGTCCACTTTGTGTGCTTTAATCCTGTAACTTGAATAACTATTTCTAAAAGAACAATGTGTAATGTGTCAACTAGTGATTTCTTACTATTTATCTCCTTTTCTTGAAATTCTGTAATATTTCTAACTTTTTTCCTGTTTTTTTCTCTTTAAATAAGAAAATGAAAAAAAAAAAAAGAAAATCACATTATTACCATAACTTGTGGATCATCTTATGTGTCTCTTTTCTTCTGAAATAAAACACAAGCCCTTTAAGGCAATGTTTCTAAAATACTTTTTAAAAACCTTTGGTAGGCTATGATAAAATTTGCATTTAACATTTTGTCACTCAATTTATGTGTTTGTGTCACCACAGACAACCTCCGTGACCACTGAGCACAACATGGAGAAATTCTGTCCCTTAATCCTAGATAAATACTCATCATAATCTTTTAACTGAAAGTTAGATGCTCACTAAGCATATTTTTCTCTCACCCACTCAGAAGTCCTCCTTATTTTTGCTTCAGACTTCTTAGCTGTATGCGTCCAGTTAATGGATTTATTGTCATTAATCTAGCCCACCTGTCACATTGCTACCATGGTTTTCTAAACCAAAGACATACCACACCAATCTTCTGCTTAACAAACATATAAATAAACAAAGGAGAATATCTCGTTGGCATTTCCCTTCCTGTACACCAGGGATAAAACATCTATTTCTTATATCTACATTTCCACTCTGACTTTTTCTTCCTAATAGAATAGATCCTGCCAAATGTTAGCTCTCTGACACCGCTAGTAATGGTATTTGTTCTACATATGAGTCCTCATTCTTATTCATTTTTTTCAGGATTTAGAAAAATATGTATCTTTAATGACAGTTCTTTATTAGCAACTGGAAAGTGAGTTAATAGCTCAAAATTGTAGTCACCTGATATCATATTAATAACACATGATATTTATTTAAATATATTTATCCAGGTTTTCAGGTATACAAAGACCATGTCTTATTCAACTATCTACCTCTCTTTGATTTTTTTCCAGTGCTATAAAGAAAGCCTATTTTAGAACCTATCATAGATAAAGAATGTACAGGAGTAAATATCTACTGTCTGTTTGAAAGGAATTCTTTACAACTGCAGAAAAGAAGACATATATAAATTAACTTAGCAATGTCAAAATTATATAAATTAACTTACCAAGGTCAAAATTTATACATGATATTGAAGTAGCTCAGGGGAAAGAGTGATTTCCTCTTTTTTTATGATGAAGGCAGAGGATTTCTTTCTTAAGAAATATATAAAATTTAAAGGAGAAATTGTCATGATCTAGATAGAAAGGACAGGAGATGGAGAAGTCATTCCAGGAGAGACGGTGACACTTACTAAGGCAATATGTACCTTGGAATTAATTGCAATGTTCCAGTTAATCACTCAGTTTTTCTGGTAACTGTTGTGTGTGAGGAACACAAGTTGTTGAAGATTCAGGTGTTTCAGGTACTCAGAGTTCACAGTCTACGTTTATCACTCATTACCCAAGCGACGAGTACTATCACACAGTGATGCCTGAGCCATCAGGGTCAGCCACCTGCTTCACCAATGCTTGGCATGATTTAACAATAAGACAGCAAATAGATCACTAGCAACGCATTATGATCGCCTCCCACATAAGCTTACAAAAATTATCAGAGAAAGCCCTAAAATCCCCGAGTATACTAACTTGCCTAAACATAAAAGCAATGTCCTGCTGATTGGACCCCCAAAAGTTTCATTTCCCCCCAGAAACATAAAGATGGTCGGGTTTTCTAATGTTTATCTCAGCACCCGTTCATCGCATTCACCATCTGTTCCTGCCAAAGCACTGACAGGTCGTATTTCCTGGTATGCTTTAATAGTAAAAATTACAAAATAGTAGATGTGATTTATTTGACATAGCAACTACAATTTGGGATGCTCCCAAATATTCACTTGGGTTAATTTTAGGCAAAAACACCCTCTGGAAAGGGGAAATATTTTATTAAAATACAGTCAAATCCTTATTGGATACAATAAAATCCAGATGGAAGAAACAGTAGATAATTAAAGGAATAGTATTCTTTTCAGATGGTTTACAATGTCTGGACAGAAAACCGCTTTTTAAACTATCTGAAGGAGAGTGTGGCAGGGCAGACAGAAGACTCAATGTTACACAATTCACAGTCAGGCAGAGCTTCTGGTGGGTGTGAAGCTTTTCCTGGTATCTTCAGAGAGGGTTCAAAGAAATCCCCAAGGAAGAAACGGGAAACTAAACCTACTCTGCTCAGAAAATAAGCTCACTGATTGTGGTTGCAGAAAAAGTCTTCAGAACTAATCACTACAAGGCAGGGAAGAGATTTATTGGGAAAAATTTCACACTCAGGACTAGAGAGTGGGCTTTCAGAGAATGAGATCCATTACTGTCTGGAGCTGGGAACATTTCTATTTCTATTTCTCTGTCATTTGTGCATTCATAGGAAATTTCATCTCTGTCTTGGCTTTCAGAAAAGAAAAACATAGATCATCCTCCAACCACAAGGATAATGGTCAATTTTACAGGTGAAAGGTATGAACCAAATTTCTTATTGTTTCTCTTTTTAAGCATTCTTTGAATTTTTTTCATCTACTCCTTTAATTTAAAACCAGTTTTCTGTCATTTATCAGCTAAGCTACTTTATGGACTTACAATATCCTTTAGGAACTTAGGGTATGATGGGTCTGAAAAGAAGAAAACATAAATTAACCTAGGGATACCAGCATAGGTCGCCTTGGATAACTTTGACTTTGTCCTGGAAATTGAAGTCTTTATGAAGGATAATTCTTTAATGATTTTCCTTCTCTGCTTTCTACTTCTGTTTATTTCTCCTGCCCTATCTCAAAAGGACACAAGTGTCTTCTTAGAGATGCAGCCTAGCAAAGAGAAGACCCAAGGACAGCAGGTAGGCACCAGACCTATTCCTCTCTAAGATTAGCATTCTAGTTACATTTTAAGAATGAGAAATAAACACACAGATAAGCAAAGCCAATGAGCTCTCCCAGTGGATAACTCATGTAACCTACCCCCACTGTAATAAATCCAGCATACTTGAAGCAAACATTGCTAAACATGGTGAGTAAAATTTCCCCATTGTCTTGAGGGTAGCTGGTAATTCAGCAGGAAACTGTCTTTGGAGTTGCACATGTAAAAGTAATAAAAAGAGATTAAAAACAAAAAAAGCCACAACTCATTATTTTGAGTCATTTTTGTTACTATCTTATAATACTATATTCACTGTTACTTCCAGGTAACTTTCCTACAAACTAATCATTGTTTATCTAACTACCCAACCTCATTAAAATCTTAAAAGTTCTTTTCTATTAAAATTTTGATAATGTCACACTGAGTGGGAGGTTAGAAGCAGATTTGAGTGTTCTTTTACGAGGGGCAGTTAAAAATGTGTCGCATGATGTCAGCACACAGAAGCAAAACAAATTTTAAGTATACTTATGTGCTCCAAATTTATGTACATACATACAAAACACAGTATTTTTGTTGTTTCTTTTGAATTACTTTTGTCATGTGTGAAAAGAACAAAGAAGAACATAATCTACAACTGTGCTTTATGGACTTCTCAAATTTAACAATGAAATCTCTTAGTAAGTAACATTCATAGTTCATCATTTGATAAAGGTCAGTGATTCCCAGAAGGTTAGATTTAAAGCTGTTCTTGTCTTCCTAGAGGATGAAGGCAGAAGATAATTAGTGTCCTGTGATAATTAGTGTCCTCTCGGGTGATGATGGGAAGCTACCATTCCAGTTATTTTCTTTCCCGGATGTAATTTGGCTAGTTGTTTCAAACAGGGCAGCCAGTTAATTCTCACAGCATGGATGCAAACAGTGGGCTTCTGAGCAGCCTCTGCAGCAGAGTAGTTAAGAACTTTATTAAGGACTTTATCCCCTTAACTGCCAAAATACATTCATTTATTTTTGTCTAATTTATGATTCTCTAAAATAAAAAAAAAAAAAATCTTGGCCCAGAAGTCATTTGCTTAGCCACAGTTTATCAAAGAAATTTTATAAGAAGGAAACAATAAATAAACAAACTAGCTTTTAGAAGTCTATCTGGGGGCTGGAGATTTAGCTCAGTGGCATAAGCCCCTGCCTTGGAAGTGCGCAGTCCTGAGTTCCATCTCTTGCACACTCACACACACACACACACACACAAATCTGAGTCTGATGCCTATATGCTTTGTCTAAGTCAAATACCAAATATTCTAGCTGTCTTTCTCTCATGTTCCTCCACTTATGTATAGGACCAGGTGTGGGAGAGGAAAGGATTGACAGAGACTGCTCTAGAGGCCCCTAAATGGCATGATCCTCTATGACTAAAATGAGACCAGCATTGACTCTAACATTTAATTTCAAAAGCAGCTTTTTTTGCTCTCATTTTGCTTTGGTATCTTTCCTTTTTTTTTTTTTTTTTGTGTGTGTGTGTGAGAGAGAGAGAGAGAGAGAGAGAGAGAGAGAGAGACAAGCTCTTGTTATGTAAATTGGCCTTGAACTCACTGCTCAGTCCAGTTGGACCTTGAACTCCAGTGATTTCCCTGCCTTGGACTGGCAAGTGCTGGGATTACAGGATTGTGCCATCCACACCCAGCAGGGAAGTGTCAAGTTTATGCACACTAAATTCTATTTTGCTCAACAGTACACTCACAAAGCCTGTTTGTGAACTGACCACTGCTGGGAAGAAGCTGGATAAAAAACCCTGGTTGATGAGTGCTTTGACCTCGAGGATATCATTTCAACTTTCTGGGCCTCATTTTCTTCATCAATACAATTCAGTCATGGGGGCCGGGGATTTAGCTCAGTGGCATAAGTGCCTGCCTGGCAAGCGCAAGGTCATGAGTTCAATCCCCGGTACCACAAAAAAAAAAAAAAAAATCAGGTTTGGCTCAAGCCTCCTTCTGACTTCAACTCACCATGTGTATATAGTTAAATAAACAGTATTTCAAATGCATTTAAGATTCATGTATTATTATTCCATTATCATATATTAATTTATAAATAAGGAGAGGTAACAAGTCATATTGTTCATAAACAAAACTTTTAGAGGTTATATTTACCCCAACAATGCTTATACTCACTATGACACTGATTTCACTAGTGATAGTTGACATCTGTGGAAGTTTCAGACACAAAGTTTTCCTAAAAGCTTGATGAGCATGTAATTCTACAAGCTGCTTTCTTGTCTGCCAAGTCACCAGTTACATTCCAGATTAAATACATTGCTCACCAATAGCTCAAGTGAGGTTAAAATGGAACAAAGCCACATCTGACCCAATGTGCATGCGAAGAAACTCATAGACAAGTCTTTATCATTGTAAGGCACTAGGATTTTGTGTCTTTGTGTTTTGCTTTGCATAAAGTAACAAAAAATTGTTAAATTGCAGAGGTAGATATATAAATATTGCTCTGCTGCATTTGATAATCCTTTCACTTAAATGGTTCAATTTATAATTTTTTAGCTTTGAAATCAAACACAGAAGGTAATTTTCATAAGAGTGTATGTAAATGCAGTTACAGGTGGGTTGACCATGTCTGTGGGGGATTGTAGGATCATTTCAGCTGGAGGATTTCTGTGAAGCTGCTTTGGCAGATATCCAGGTTGATACTCTATGAAGCGGTTTCGATTGTTTTGCAACATATCATCGTGTTTCTGAAACCGCAAATTATTGGTCAAAAGGTAGATGAAAATTTCTCGACTTTCACCTTTAAGACAGTAATACTTGTTTTCTGAGACTGCACTGATGATAATAGAAATAAAGAACTCAATTTTGGCACATTTGAATGTTTAAAGTGAGATACAAACTATTTGGTTTTGTGTTTGTGAACTGAACACAAATACTGGCCCTTAGTGGGTTGGTTGAATAGTTATTATCATCTGTTTAGATAATTTGACATGATAGTAATCAATTTTCTGCATGATTTTCATCAGCGAGATAGTAACTAAGACGGCCTTAGAGCCCTACTGAACTTCACTAAAGTTTGGACACATTCATTTCTGACTATACATACCTGAAATCCCTTTTCTCCACCTACTTACTTTAGAACAATTGTTGATTGCTAATTCCTTTATTGCTTTGCAGAAGTATAAATCTTAAAGCTTCTTGCTATTGTTGACATGCAGGACCATTTTTTCTCCAAGACTTAAGAGCCACCTCCTTACAACACAATCATCAGTCCAGAGGAGAAGGCAGAAGCCTACCTTCTAATTTCCATATGAAACTCTTCACAAGAATGGACAGCCTAATCATTTCGACCTACCCCTTACCCCTCCTTCCTCCAGTACTTATTAACTAGCTCATTCCAGTATTTTAGATAGCAAGTGAAGAGACAAACGCCTGTTGCCAAATGGTCTTTTCTAGGAGGGAGCAGGCACATCTCCGGGTTCAGCAGCCTACAGGTCTCTGATCATATTGATCGTCGGGGTTTTGGTCCCCATATCTGTTATCTGCGGTTACAAATGAAGTCTATGCCTCATTGTCCTTCTCCCAGCAGACAGCTTTCTACCCCTCAAATGCCACTGCCAGCTCTTGATTTGTCCACCACTTTTACTGACTTCAAAACTTAAAAATCAAAAATCAATGGCATTTGCTTTCTGATACCTTCTGGGTGATGATTTAAAGGGCTCTGTGATTTAAAATAGCTCTAACGTGTTAGCTAAGAACGTTTATTCGCAGCCAAGTTAGGGCAGGTGTAACTGATGCTGAGTGGAATAGAGAACGTCCCCCTGGAAGTGCACTAAACGAGACAGTGTCCCCAAGCTTGCGTCCAAACCTCAAGCCAGGTGGCCAGAATAAACATCTATCTCATTTCTGCTATTTGAAATGGAAGATGTGGCCCTGATATGCACCACCAGATTAACTACCCTTCAAGCTAGACTTTTCCTACTGTGTGGTTGTAAAACAACTATTAGGCAGATTTTTTTTCAGGCAACGGCAATGATTTTTTTCTTTGAGTAAAAACCACTTAAGTTCTTAGTGTATTTTCTTTTTAAATTAAGTTGATTGGCATGATTTACGTAAACATAATGATCACAATTCATTATAGGGGACGTGCACCTGTACATGATACTTCTTGACTGTTTTTCCCCATTTCCCTTCCCTCTCTTTGTCCCCCTTTCCCCTCCTCATTCAGAAATCTGTTTTTATTTTACACTTCTTTTCTCAATTTTTCCTTTCCTTTCTTTTCACCTCACCCTGCCTAGTTTTCTTTTACTTTTAAACAGTTCTTTCCTATTTCACAGTATCTATTGTACATTTTTGTCCTTACTTACACTTTCAGTTTCTTGTACCAGAGAAATAATATGATATTTACACACATGTGTTTGATTATATCACTTATGCTCTCAAGGTCCTTTCATATAGGTATAAATGTTTCAATGTTATCCTCCTTTATGATACATTTTAAAAAGTATCTTTTTTATCTCTTCATTCATTGATGAGCACTTGAGTTGCTCCCAAGATTTAACTATTAAAAACTATGCTTCTATAAACACACTTGCATATATATCATCATTGTATGATGATTTTAATTCTTCTGGGGAACATACCCAGGAGGGGAATAACTGTGTCAAATGGGACCCCTACTCCTAGTTTTTTGAGGAATCTCCATACTACTTTACACGGTGTTTGCACCAGTCTACCCTCCCACTGACAGTGGGGAAGGGTTCCATTTTCCACACAGCCACCTCAGCTGTTTGTTATTAGTCTATTTCTTCATAATAGCCATTCTTTCTGGAGTGAGATGAAATCTTAGCATTGTTTTAATTTGAAGTTCTCAAATGATCAGTGATGTTGAATATTTTTTTCATATATTTATTTGCTGTTTGTACTTCTTCTGAGAAGTATGCATTCATCTCAGACGCCCATTTTTGCTTAAGTCTTTGAATTTGGGGGTCTGATTTTATCAGTTAAGTGTTCTACATATCAGTCTTTTGTCCGAAAAACAGTTGAAAAAATTTTTGCCCCAGTCTATGGCTTGTTTTTTTTCACTTTGTTGGTGATTTCTTTTGCTATGCAAAAATTTTTTAACAAGATGCGTTCTCAGTTGTTGATCCTTTTTGATAATTCCTGTGTGATAGGAGTTTGGGTCATACGGCCTTTTCCTACTCCTCCATTTTCAAGAGTTTTGCCTATTATATCTTCCAGCAGATTTAGAGTTTCTGTTTTAATTGATACTTTTTGATTTTAGATTAGAGAATGGTGACAGACATGGGTCTAGTTCTAGTCTTCAGCATGTAGAAAGCCAGTTTTTCCAGCACCATTTATCAAAGAGACTATCTTTCTTCCAGTGAAGGTGTTTGGCATCTTTGTGAAAGATCAGGTAGGAGCTGAGTGTGTTTGGAATTGTCTCTGTGACTTCTAACCTGTTCGATTGATCCTCAGGTCTGTTTTGCTGCCTGTATCATACTGTTTTTATCACAGTAACTCTGTAGTATAAATTCAAGCCAGAGATTTTGATGCCTCTGCCTTGCCTCTGTTGACTAGAATTATTCTTGTTATTCAACATCATTTTTGGTTCCAAATTAATTTTAGGAATGTTTTTTCTAGTTTTGTGAGGTATGCAAATGTTATTTTGTTCTGGAGAAACTATACTGTACTTTTAGTAAGACCTTCCTGCTGAGACAATTATCTGCGAATCAAATATTCATGAAAATAGACATGCTAATATTTTAAAATTTTTCTTCTTTTCAATTTTTTAAAACAATAAAAATCAATGAAGATGTGTGTTGATCTCCCATTTGAAATTTGATTTTTGGTTTCTGAAATTCTAATCTAGTTGTGGGAATCCATAGAAATGACCAAATACACTTTTATTAGTGGACAGTGTTCTGTGCAAAATAAGGATATCTTTAGATTGAAATCATAAAGATAATAATATGTCTTATTATTGCTCTTGAGCAATAAGCCAAAACTTCATATTCATTTCTTGTAAAAACTCATAAATATTTTTAATTAAGTTTAAAGACATGAAATTGAAATATTTGAACATTTTGAGTTTCAAAAATCAGTTTCCTAAGGCTTAACCTAATAGTCATTATGGATTACTTTAACTAAAATCTAAATTCTAAAAAGCTAAGTACCATGCTCCAAAAATTAAAAAAAAAAAAAACTTGCAATCAGCATAATTAGTGTACAATACAGGCTCTTCTAAAAACAAATTCTTCTCATGTGAGGAGCTATGACATTTGAGGTCAACCTGGGCTACGTGGTGAACTCAAGCACAACCCAAATGGCATAAGCAAGACCCTGTCTCAAGAAATCAGATAAGAACAAAAAAAGAAATAAAAAAGAAAAGGGAAAAGGAAGGAAAGGAAAGGAAAGGAAAGGAAAGGAAAGGAAAGGAAAGGAAAGGAAAGGAAAGGAAAGAAAACTGGCACAACACTAATGTGTAGTGGACCTGATTTAGAGTGACATTAAGTAATTGTTATATTTAAAGTATTCCATACTATCTGCCCAATGCACAGTTAGGGAAAAGATCTGCCTTTGAACTTGTTTTACTGTCTAAGGAGAACAAGGGTTATTACGATAGGTTGAAATATGCTTCCTCTAAAAAATGTAGTTTCAGCTTCCACTACTGGTGACTGTGACCTCCTTTGGAAGTCATCTTTATAATTAATCAAGTCAAACTGCAGTAATTACACTTAGCTCTGATCTAATATAACTAGATCTTCAGAAAAAGATGAAACTTGGACACCTTAAAGCTCCATGGAGAAACCCTGTGCAGAGATTGGAATAGGGCTACCACAAATCATGGACCTATTGGAACATAGAGAGAGGCCTAGAACAAATCCTTCCCTCCTGCCTTCAGAGGAGACATGAGCCAGTCAGCAGCTCACTCTCAAATTGCTGGCTCCGGAATGGTGAGATGAAGATAAATATCTATTATTTACTTTATCCAGTTGGTGGTCTTTTATCACAGCATCCATAAGAAACTAATGCAGACATATTTAGTCAACATTAATTAGCAAAACCCTTGTTTAAGGAATTCAGATAAAGGAGTGTAAATGGGCAGGCACAGGAAAAAGGACCAGAGAAATGTGCTGTTGACTGTGAAAAAGTCAGTTTCCTCTTGAAACAGATGATGAAACTATGAAAAGTGATAAATATGTTCGGTTACTTTCCAGTAGTCTATATTAATTATTCATAAGCACATGAAAAAAAACATCATGTTGCATCACACTGTAAACTGAATTATTTAGTAATTTAAATATCCACCTTCTTCTCTCTTTCTAGGGCACAGCATCTATCTTCCAGGATAAATATCAGGAAACACAGAGTTTTGCTTTTCTTTTCTTCCCTTTTGCAACTATAGCACTGTCTTGTCACACAGAGCTACTCAAATGGACTACGAAAGTATTTGAGGGCACCTGGAAAATCTTCCTCTCTAGAAAAGAGATGTGTGACGAAAAGGTCGTTTCTTTCTTCGTCATATGTGATGATATTTTTTGTGAAAGAAATTGTTAAAAAAAACATGACAACAGAGATGGGAAGCATTTGGTTCAAAGAGTATCCATGTGTCATAACCTTAGATTCCTTATTCATAGACTAATACAACTCTGTAACAGTTTCAATGAAATATTATATCACAAGGATAAAGACACACTGATGAAAAAGAAGAAACACAATTGTAAGACAGAAGCAAGTCCTGATAATAGACTCGGAGACAAGAGAACCCAACCATTCCCACACACTCTTCTTATTCAGGATGAGCCCCATGTCTTAGCTTATTTGAGGCCTTGATTGATGTGCATTTTGTCCTCTTTTGAGATCCTTTCATCTCCCCAAATTGAGGTAACCTTGATTTTCTGGAAATATCAACTTCTGTATGTGAATGTCAGGATTGCTAATATGTAAGTTTATTTTGTGTCTGTAACCAATTATACTAGATTATGTAGGTGGTGCTTGGTATTATATGTAGGAGAGAAGTAGTGACTCTCACAGGTTAATAATTCGAATTGAAATTGTTACAAAAGACAAGTTATAAGAGCAAAACAAACAAATTTATTAACATTTAGATTTCATAAATACATCAGAGGTAATCAAAGAAAGGAAAATCTAAGATACTCTAGAATTTCAACTTATACACATAGCACCTTTGACAAAGAACACGACATTTGTAAACAGGTGGCAAGACAAAAGAAAAGAAATTTGAGTTTAAGTATCAATTTGGAGATGAGACAAATTAATAGCTGGTAAGGTTTAATTGGCACAGTTTGTTAATATGAATTGCTCTGAAGTCTGCTCTCCACTGATGAGGGTCTAAAGCTGTCATCCGTGGGTAACATTTTCCCTACTAGAGAGAGGGAACAAGATTATCTTAAAGCCAAGTGTTATGTTAGGCAAAGGGCAGAGAGCCCTTCTTTGAAATCAGTCATTGACAGCTCAATGATCCATATTTTGGGGAGGCATACTGTGCTCTTCTGCAATACACAACCAACTCACATGAATGAGTAGAAATGAATGAAAGCTTCTACTACTTCAATTATATCAGTGTAAACAAACTTTCTAAATCCAAGTAATTTCATTTTTCTATTTTTTCAGGCACAATCCTAGGCACTGGTTTCTATATGCAAGGAAAATTCACAGATTTCCTCTAACAGGAGTAGATGGATCAGATTTTAGCATAAGTTTTAAAACTGATTTAGAGGGTACTAATTAGGAGAAAGCTACGGGCAAGCGATTTTGTAATAGCAATGGTCATAGATTGTGTAGTGCTGCCAAGAATCAGCAAAAAAGAAAGAAAGCAAGCAATAAGATACAGATAAAATAGATAGAGGAGATGTCATGGTACTGATGAAAGCCTGGAGAGAAATAAGAGTCTGGTATTTCAAATAGTGATAAGTTGCATGATTTTAAGAAATGTTGGTTTTATTTCTCTCTAGTGAGCAGATGATGCTGATAATTCCTGATGCCTGGAAATTCCTGTATGAGCTAGGTTATTAGATGCACAGCATGAAGTTAAGGCACTTTCCTAGTATATATTCAAAACAAATTCTTCCCAAATGGTCCTGGTAGAAGAAAATGAGCACAGATATCTTTAAAGTATCACATTTCTGGTATTATAACTAAAGGTCAGTTGTCATATTTGCTATCATCTCTGATTTTTCAAGGGGTTTAAGCTTATCGAATCACATCTGTCAGAGAATAGCTATGAGATTTTTCAACTTGGTTTAAAAATGCTTTTATTCTGTAGACTATACATGATACTAAATTTTATAGTGAGAATATTCAGACATTTGGAAAAATTTAGGGAATGAGTTCCCCTTTTTAATAGAAGCCAAGAGTAAGCAATTTGCACAAGTAATTAATTTTAGCATTTAGCAGTACTGAATTAGAATTGTAAATTTACACCAAATTCCAAAGAGATGATCTGCTGGTATCTTTTGTGTAATTATAACAAAGCTAAGAATATCTTCATTTGCATGTCTTAAAAGAAATAGTGTTTAGAAACAAAAGCAAACATTAGAATGACACTAAAATGTATTGAATGTAGTACTATTTTTCAAAATAAGATCCCTGTATTTTAGGTGATGAGGGGTAACATGGAGGGGATTCACTGAACTCAAAGGTCAGAAAGGAAGACTGGAAACTGTTGCACAGTAAAAATTAATACAGAAATTAAATGTCATGCAACCAGGTAAGAAGTTTAAAATATGTATCAATGGTTCAGCACTTAAAAACTAACATTGGATATGCAGAGTTGAAAGACTCAGTGTATGCACTGAATGGGGGCAAATGTCATAGCAGACATGCAAAAGTAAAGCAGGGTTGTCTGGAAATTTGCAAGCGGAGAATGAGCAAACAATTCAAGTATGATGAATCTTCATTTTCCCACTAAGCGTAAAGCTGCAGGAGAATATTCCCATTACCATACTTTACAAATTACACAATATGTTGAAGGAAAGCAAATTCCTCCAGAAGTTACTGCAGAAATCCAAATTAGGAAGCCTTTATTCCGTTAGCTAAACATACCACATTATTGACAAGATCCAGAAGTCGACTGATTGCAGAGGTTGACTGTATTAAGAATTTTGTGTCTCTGGACTGATAATAGCTAGAGATACATTCCTGCATTTCTAGCTTCTCTGAGAAGAGAGAGAGTCCTATTTACCAGTAATAATTTAGTTTGTCCTGATACTCTAGATTGTGGGAATAATTTCAACTAACAATGTCTCATATACCTTGCTTGTCTTTATAATTTTGTGCCTACCATGATTTTTCAACAGAAAATAATTAATCTTTAATTTTTAGTAGAAAAAATAAGCATATTACAATAGTCCACTTTATCTGTAGTTTAGTTTTCCATGGTTGTAGTTACTCATGGTCAATTGTGGTCCAAAAATATTAAATGGAAAATTTTATATATAAACAATTCATAAATGTTTAATATCTTTTATCATAAGTTGATTATTATAGCTGTACTATATTATTATAAGTTATTATTTTAATTTCATCCTATGTCTAATTTATAAATTAAACTTTATCAGCAGTATATGTAGAGGAAAACATAGTATTTAAAGGATTTGGTATTATTGATGGTTTCAGATATAGTAAAACTTCTTGGAACCTCTCGCCTGAAGATAAGGGGGCACTGACATGCATAATTTTTTTTTAAATTATGTATTTATGAGTTTGACACAACTTCTTTCTAATCTCTACTGTCTACTTGATTGATTTGAGAACCACCCAGGGGATATGTAGACAAACTTCTTCCTGAATGTGTCTTTCTGAGTCCCAGAGGCATGAAACGGATATGAGAAAAGTATCGTCTTTTGTATGCTCTGTGCTAGTTTTCCTGTTGCTGGATCTTTTGTTGTACAAAATATCCAGCCCACCAAAGAAGGAGAGGTTTATTTGGCTTGTGGTTTCAGTTTCAGTGGATACAGTCCATGGGATGATTCCAAGGCAGAAATATCACTGCTGGTGGGATTGGGGAGCCAAGCTGATTACTTCCTGGCAACTGAAAAGCTGAGCAGGGGACACTGCCAGAGAAGATCGGGCCAATGATCAAAGATCATGCCTTCACGATTCAGCAAGAGGAACCCAGAAGTGTGCTTTACAAATCCCCTAGGTGGTTCTCAAGCTAATCAAGTTGACATTAGAGATTAACTCTAACAATATGCTATAAAGGGAATTGTGTCAAACTTTTAAACAGACAATTATTTCTTAAATTTATATGTTAGTGCCCCCTTATTTAATTTATTATTTGAGTTCTCTTTCTTATTAAGCAACCTCAAGTTTTTTCAATTCTTTTTACATTTGGAAAGGCAGACTTCAATTTGTTGATTTTTCTTTTTTGTTAGTTGTCTGTTTCATTTATTTCTGCTCTAGTATTTACTACTTTCATCTTCCATTCATTTTAGGTTAAATTGTTCTTTTTCTAGTCCTTTAAAGTCAGGATTTCAATTTGAGATTTTTCTTTTCTTTAAATGTAAACATTTATAGCTATGAGTTTTTCTCTAAGAATTTCTTTTGCAACATAACAAGTTTTGGGATATTATTTTTCTCAAGATATTTACTATTTTCCCTTGTGATTTTTTTCTGATCCATTGATAGTTAAAGACTTTATTATTTGGCCATGTTTGTAGACTTTCTTATTTCACTTCTTTAGCTTTAGAGCTTATTTCCATTGTCAGAAGAAAAATTATTTTATATGATTTAAATTCAAATATTAGCACTTGTTTTGTGACTTAATATATGATCTGTTCCTAAAGAATGTTCCATAAACACATCAGAAAAAATAATCTGTCTTCTGCAATTGTTGTGTAGTATATTCTGTATATGTCAGTTAAGTTCAAATAGTCTATAGTGCTGTTTAAGTCCTCTAATTGCTTTTTGAATTTCTATACAATTGATTAGTCTGCTATTAATATGGTATATGGTCTATTGTCATTGTGGACCCATTTCTTCCTTCAATTCCATGAATACCTGGAATTGTAATAAGTAGTTCTGATGTAATAAGTAGTTCTGATGTAATAAGTAGTTCTGATACCTGATGCATATGTATCTATATGTCTTCTTGATGATTTAACCCTTTCATCATTACATAATGCCCTTTCTCTTTTGTAGAGTTTCTGCTTTAAGTGTTGCAAAAGTTAGAACATCCACATTCATTCTTTTTAGATTACTAAATTTATATATATATATATATATATATATATATATATATATGTAGTATAATGCATTTTCTTTTTAAAGAGAACATTATGTTTTTGTTGAGCTTTGGTTTTACCTGTTATTATTCTTTTATTTAAATTAAAAGTGGTCTCCCTCTAATATTCATTGTACGTTAGATAACAATAATAAATCCCCTTAACATCTAACTATCTGGTAATATTTTAAATTTCCCTTCTGCTTTAAGGCAACTTTTGGCAAACTATAATGTTAGTTAAGTTTATTTTTTCTCTCACTTTGGTAAATATATCACCCAATCCTCTCCTTATTTGTGAAATTAATACTAAGAAATCAGCTAATAATCTTGTTGAATATTTCTAATATGTGACGAGTCATTTTTATTTTGCTGCTTTCAAAATTCCATCTTCATCTTTGACTTTTGCTAATTATATTATAATGGCTTTGGCTGTGGGATTTATAAGGGATTTTGTTGAATTTGTATTTGCCTGTTTATGTTTTTTTTCTAAAGTTTGAGGAAAAACTTGTCATCATGTAAAAGTTCTCTCTCTCTCTCTCTCTCTCTCTCTCTCTCTCTCTCTCTCTCTCTCTCTCTGTTTCTCCCTTTCCCTCCCTCCCTCCTTTTCTCTCACTCTGTTATTCTCATACATGTTAGTTGCCTCAATAGTATCACCTATGTACTTTAGGCTCTGTATGTTATCTTTCATTTTTTCTTTTTTCTTTTACTTCTTGCATAATTTCAAGTGGTCTGTTTTTAAATTTGTTGTTTCTTCTTCTCATTGGAATCTGAATGAGTTCCTCTAGAGAATTTTTATTTCAGTTATTACATTTAGCTGTAATATAATTTTTGTTTAATTCCTCTTCAAAGTTCATGGATTTTTGTTGGTATTTTTGTTTTGCTATATCTCGTTTCCCTGATTTTTCCTTGGTTGTCTGTTAATTTCTCCTTTATCGCACTGAGCATATTTGAAGTCATTGTCAACTATCTCTACAACCATTTTTTCTTCACGGATGCTTTCAGAGATTTATTTTATACAACATATTTTAGGCAACATATTTTAACATGCTTTGTAATCACTCATTTAAAATTGCACGTTTGAAAAATAATGGTTTATCTGAATCTTTGTGGACTGTCCTTACCAAGGGAAAACCTTCACTAAAATTCTCAGTGTGGCATTTCGAGATTTTTTTTTTTTCTCAAGATGCATCTTTCTTGGGATGTGTGCTTTTCCCATACGCATGATTCTCTTAAGTGGCTCATCTCTGCGTCTTCTCAGGTCTGGCATGTTCTGTTGTATTCACCTGCCTGTATTCTCCTGTCCCTAGTTCTGTGCAGATCAGGAGTCTCATGAGTCGCCCACACACTGCAGCCTCAACCACTTTTTCCAGTGATAATCTCATACTCCAACTGCACCTGCAATTTCCTCAGTGGTCCCCATCAAGATATAGTTTAGTCACTCAAACACCTTTAAACAAGTCAAAACATTGCAAAACAGTAAAAGGCAAACAAACAAGCAAACAACCCTCCAATCTTTTCCTTCTGTTCTGAAGAAGAACCAAAAGTTGGACAGACAGATTCCTCCTCACCATGGAGTGCTGCACGGGGTGGAGCAAAAGGAAAGGGTGAGCAAAAGTGCACCATCTGTCTATCCTTCTGCCCATGAGTGAGTCTCTTGATTACTAAAAATCCCTAACTGGTTTTCAGAGTGACCCAAATGTTGGTTTTGATCTACACGATATTTTTTATTTGATATTTTCATCAAAGAGCACAGGCCTGGACCTTCCTATTCTCTCATCTTGCTCTACTAAATCCTGAAACATTCACTTTTAAAAATCTGTACTTAAACTGAGATAACTTCTACCCCTGTTTTCTACCTTGTTGACTTATTTTCTCATAATCCAAGTAATATTAGGCTAATGTTCTTAGAATTTTATATATTTTTTTCCTAAATTGTGACTATTTTTATCCTGAGCAATTCCATCTTTTTGATCTTCAAACTTGAGGATAGAAGCTTCTATAAAATTCTATTTTAGGAGTTTCAATACCTGAGTCATCTCAGTGTTTACTAATACTGATGGCTTCTTTATTATATATGAGATTCATTTTCTTATTTCTTTCTTACTGCAACTTAAGGACAAAATATATATATATGGAATTTAATTTTTTTTATCTTCCTCTGTTTATTTCTGTTAGTAGCAAGAGTAAATTCCCCTAGTCACTTTGAAAGTGTAATGCTTAGACTTAGGTTTTGTTATGTTTGTCTCTTTCAGGTAAATCATTGCCATACCATTTTGTTACTCAGAAACACAATTTTTCTCCTCAAATTCATGGCTCATTCAAACTTCTATGCTTATCCTCATGTGCTATTCTAACACTATAGCTCTGAAAGCAAATTTCAGTTCTTTCTTTGGCTTATATTCAATTAATAGCCATAATTTGGAGTAGATCCACTCATACTAAAATTGAATTTGAATTTCAAGTTTTACTCCTTCAAAGTAAGAAGCAATTGAAATGCCTGTTCTATCCTTGTAGACTTCTAGTTTTTGTTCTTCCTCAGGTTCCCTGGAGTTTCCCTTGCACGTGGAAAACTCATCGGTCACCTGTGAGTTGCCTCACTCTGTGGTTTCCTCTAGTCTGGAATCCATCCTTCTCCACAAATAAAGAATTACAATGGATTCAGTGTTCATCTTGGATTTGTAGGAGTTATCAATAGTTGACATAAAAACTGAAAGTTATAATATCTTAAATGCAGTGTAATGTATTACTAATAATTGTACTATCGTACAGTCATTGGCTTGAACTGGCATTCCAAATTTGCTGATTATACTTACATGTGAGAATTTTTTTTATTATTGTATTAAATGGAATAACTGTTTCATTCGTTCATCTCTCTGTCACCAAGTATTCTGTGCAGACTTAAGAAAAGCAATTTTCTACTTTTATTACTGTCATATAAAGCAGATAAAAGTTTTTACATGTCCTTTTTCATTCTGTAAGTCACGGTTAACATTCCCATGTCCAGTTTTTGAAATATAGTTGTTGCAAAATGCCATTTTTGACATCTGGCAAAAATATGGGAATTTGTGTTTATACTCATATACAATTATCACAGCTTGCACATAAAATGAGAATGCATACATAAATATAATAAGCAGAAGGATGACATCCATGGAATACTTCCTTGTCACCTGTGTAATGCCAGACGAGGCAATAAGGAAGGCCAGAGTAGCTACTAATGTGCAGATTTATAGACTGAAAACTACTGGTGGCATTTAAAGACCTAAAGTGTTCAGATTTCAAGGCTAATGAAAAATATAAAATAGTCACAATGTTTAATATATACATTCAAAAGAAAACAAAATCAAGATGAAATAATGAATGTTAAGTTTCTTCTTAAATTTATCCATTATAATCAAGGAAACATCTTGTAAAATGATAAGATTCTAACAACTACATTTATTTTGTGTTACGAAAGAAATCATGAAGTTTCTGTGAAGTTCTTCCTTACAACTCCACATGCAACTGGTTTTTCATGTGCTAACTTTTTGTCCTTATCTATTTATTTTTCCATTTCAAGGCAAGATCATGCAAGAGCAACAAGTCTTTTCACAGCATCATTCACTTTATTACTGAATGAATTAACTCAGTCATCATGATGACTGAGTTTCAGTATCAGTTAAAAGAATAATAAGTTTTTGCATCTACAAGGACATAAATTTTTATGCATACTTTGACCTATCATTTTCTATAAAATTATGCATTCTTGTGATCATCATGAGAAATATGTGCTAAATACAGCAAACCTATGAATGCTTTCAATTTAGCAACTCAGGTGTCATAATAAATACATTTTGCAATATGTCTATTGGTGCATACAGAATGTTTTACATGCATTTCAGCTTTTATGTATTTCACAGCATCTTGTAGCATTTCATCCATTTCAATTTCCAACACTGAATGGCAAACCTGGCCTTCTGCCCAATACGTTTCTCTTCTGCCGAGACCTTCACTATCTTTCCAGACCTAGTTCTAAAATTGGATCATCCCATTTGATTTCATGGCCATTTCACAACATTTCAACTAGTTAAATGTGTACTCACATTGCTGTTTTCTGTGTCATCTGAATTAAGGAAGTCTGCATTCCCCGTGTCTGTATTCTCTGTATCAGTCAGTTCGTGCTCCATTTCACTGTGACAGGAACTTTGGCTCACACTGCTAACATTAAAATCTCCATCACTGTCATCATCATCATCATCATCATCATCATCATCATCCACCCACACTACTCTTCTGTTATGAAAGGATGGATTTTACTATAATGGTTCATCTTTGTCATCCATGCATGAGCCTCCAAAACTTGCAATCTGGTTTTACATGTGCCATTGTACTGAACTGGATAACTTCTACAAGAAAAATCAAAAGAAAACCTTTTTTTTTTCAACAAATCCTGGAGTGGTGTGATAGTTGGGTAAATATATGCAAAAACTGTTTCTTAGAGCATGAGGGTGGGTCCAAATCCTATTTTGCCACTTTGCACACATGCACACTCCTTGCTGTTTGTCAGGTCAAGTGGGTAAACACATAAATTGCATCCTGTATCTATCAGGGAGAGGTACTGGGATTCACAGAAGGCTTTATAACACTAAAGTACAAATTTACAGTAGAAAATTAAGATATGGGTCTGCTATAGCCAGGCTTATGCCTTGAGGGAGGGTTCTGCATAGTACTTACATTTTTCCTTTACTTTCTGGTTGCTGCCTAACTTATCTTCAAGTCTTCTCTCCCAAGTTGTCATATGTATGCTTACTATACAAATGACATGGGTCACCAGGATATTTATTCTATAAATGACATAGCCTGCAGTTCTCATTTATTCTTTAAATGAATAAATCTGAAAAATTATGATAGAAAATCTTATTAGAACCATAGGTTTTCCCTTGCATGGAGTGTTTTCCACTTATTAATCAGATAAATTCCCTACATCCTTTAAAATTCAGATCAAATATCACATTCTTTAGGAAATATTATCTTATAATTTTATCTAGTCTTATAATTTTCAGATCTTATCGCTGACTTTTGGCATCCTACAATATCCTAGTAATGTGACTTACAATAGTTTATTATTTCTTTTTCTACTTAACTTCATATGACCACCCAACTGTAATCTTCTGTTTTAGTCTCAAGACCACTCTCATTTCCATGTATGAAATGTATAAGGAATTTTGTTTAATATCAGAAATTCATGGCTAATTAAATTGCACAAGTATCAGTAGATAAAGAATACATTTATTGGACACCTACTATATGATACCAATCTATGAATACTGAGATAAACTGAGAAACATCAAATAATAGCTCATAAAGCTCAGAGTATGAAACAGTTTTTGGTAACAGCTTTTACCAAGAATACATATTTTGAAGAAACTTTGAACTATTCATTTAACTCGTCATTTTTGAATAAAAAATGACTCGTTATTTTACAGTTTTTATAAATATATAAAATGGCGATGTTCTTGTAAATATACTTCTATTCATTCAATTGTTGATGTACTTGTGAGTTATTTCTATTTGGAACTACTACACATAATATTTTTATAAACATAATTGCGCATGTTTTGGTTGACATAAACATGATTCTTGGTATCTGCATACATTAATTTATAATTCTAAGTCATAGAGTATCAATGTCCCTTCCACTTTCTATTGTGTGCTTACATTTTTCTAATTGAGTTTGAGAAATATTTATACATTTTCAGTATTTCCTTTTTAAATTTTTGCATGAACAAACATCTCCACTATTAATTTCTTCAAAATGTTTAATTTTTAGGTTGTATATTTATGGTAAGTTGTAATAATAATATAGAGGAGTTCTGTGCATCTTTTAACCAGTTTCCTATAGCAGTTATCTGTTAAATGATCAAAAACAGAATTCGACCTGATACAGTTTATATGTACAATACTGTGTCATTTATTTGCATGAGAAGTTTTGTATAATCATCAACTAGTCAAAACATCAACCTATTTTATCACACAATCAGCCTCATTAGGACCAGACTGGCATGAAAGTCTTGATTAACCATAGATCTTTTCCGATTCCCTCCAGCAAAACTAAAGTATTGTCACCAGGCTGCAAGATGAAGGCAGTTCTAGCTCATCTGGTTTCTGCTGACACTTTGAAAAGTGACCCTTTTTATTGCTACTGTGAGTAAATTTCTAGCTTTCCATGTTGAAATTCTGACTCTGCCTTATCCCACCTTATTGCAACCTTGAAAATGTAAAAGTCTATAGAACCCATTCAAATGTTGCTGGCAAGAGTTTTGTAGCACTGTCACCTTTTCTGTGTTGTACTAAAGTAGTATTGTTTAAAACATAGAAATGTTATATATATATATATATATATATATATATGTATTTTTTTGCTAGAATAGACTCTTCTCCCATATTATTGCTTTATAGTTCTGCTTTTATGTAAATAAAATGCCTGTACTTTTGGACTCTGTTATGTTTATTGTTTTATTTATCCATTATATACATATATGCAAGGCATGCTAGAAAAATATGGTGAATGTTTGAGTTAGAAATCACTGTGACAGTAAAAGACACAGTGTCTTTAGTTGCTGTCCCAGTTACTTTTCTCTCATTGCTTGGACAAAATTCCTAACACCCCAAATTAAGGTAGGAAATGTTGATTAAACTCACAGTTTCAGTTATAATCAGCTGGCTCCAAAGTAAAGTGGCATAGCACAGGGGCAACAGTTCAAGGTGGCAGAAGATCGTGGAAGCAGCAGAGTGAAAAAGAAGGGAGAACAAAGCTCTTTGCCTCCTTGGTATTGTACACAGGCTCTCAGCCCACATCATCTCCATGCTTTCCTCTTCCATAAACTCAGAATGGTTACAAAGTGAGGCCCCTGACCCTCTGCTGAGTCACTTAATTAAACTTCTAAACTTCTCACTTCTCAAGTTGACAGGATGTTATCAACTGCTCTGTCATAGCTTCTGTCATAAATTGAGTTAAAACATTTACCTTTCATGGTCATTTGACTTTGGGGAAGAGTCAGAAGTTTCTTAATGACAGGTCTGGTAATTTAAGTCAATGAGTACCCCACCATGATTGTCTACCAGCCTGCATTTCATTGCAACACATTACCCAGCACCAATCACTGTATTTTGTTTTTAAATTGCACCTTACAAAGACACTCAAGAAAGAGCACTTCAAGAACTTCAGAAAGTGGCAAGAATGATGGGATAAGTGACTTCAGAGGTAGAAGTAGTATTCTGAGAGAGAACAATGGCAATGTATCACATACTTTAATTGTTTTAAAATCAAAGATTCATTATATATTTTGATAAACTCATGTATATACATATGTGTTCAATTATATATATGCATACATAATCCTTTCTTATTTATAGAAAAAAATCTTAATTTCAGACCAAATAGGTCTGAAATTAAGCTATTAATTTTAACTTTATGAATCTCTTTCATATTTTAGTCTTGTAGCATAGATACCTTATGAAATATTGTAAAATGCTTCTTATTCTATTTGATTTCATGTTTGTATTTATTATTGCATAATTTAAATCATTCACAAATATGATAAATTATGTTTATGAAACACAAATAGTATTAAAAGATTTTTGTTAGCTCCAAGTCAATATGAATATTCAACATTATCACAAACAAATAGTAATAGGTATTCCATTTCAAGACAAATTTTAAGAAGGTCAATAATTTTATATTCATATATGTTCCTTAATATTATAATAAATATTAACTGTAATTGAAAACTATCCCTATTGTATTTTAAATTATCTTTCTAAACAGTATCATACTGATTGATATTTTGAATAATTTTTCATTTATTTTAAGATATACAGTAGCAAGGATTGTGGTAACTTCAATTTTCACAGCAAATTTACTTATGTTAGCTGATCCCTCAAGTCAAATTAATATGATTATACAAGATAAACTTTTATGGAAAACACATGACGGGTTTTGGAAGATGAGACTCATTTTTACTGTTAAGACACATCCTACTTGTTTATGGGAGTCAGGATGATCATGTTAGCTGAGTGTTCTAGGCTGGCTCCTACAGTGTGAAGGCATACTACAATGACTAAGAGTTTTCAGACGCCAGCTGAGAGCAGTTGGGAAAAGCAGTGCTTGACAAGAATCTGCACTTGAATGGAAAGCCTTGAGTCTCGGAAAAATGGTTCTGCTGAAATCCAATCTGGTGTTCATTCTGTAACAAGGGAAAGAATTGACCATGTCATTTTAGTTTAGTTTTTTTTTTTTCTCTTGTTTAGCATTTTTTACATACCTAAAAAAAAAATCTTGTTCTTTAGATTTTATTTATGGTCATGAGTAACCCTGCTATTTAAATGTAGATACACAAGAGCACATTTTGAAAGGGCATTTGAGGTAGACACAGGGCTATAAGTCTAGATAGCAGTTTCATTGTCACACAGTTTGCAATAACATACATCCACATAAACAGAATTCTATGAGTTTGGGCTGAGCATGCAGTATGTGTAGGACTTGTTTGTCGAATGTAGAAAATGAAGACTTGACTATTAGGCAAGAGCATTCATTCTAACTGAGAACATCCATCTATTAACTTTCTCTGAATATTTTATTTGTGCCCTTCCCTAAATTATTTGTCTCAGTTTATAAACTTTCCTCTAAGGTTAGGAATAAGTAAAAAATTCTTTTTATAAATTTTAAAATTAAGAAATTGAAATCAACTGATTGCAACAGTGGTATAATGTAGAAACAAAATTGCAGATACAATTTTAACAAAACTGTATAGACAACTGAGAGATGCATATTCATTTATTTTCATTTTATTGCCATTTTAACACTCTTAATTCCTTATAATACTATGCACACATTTTGAAATCTATTCTTCTTCTTCTTCTTTTTTTTTTTTTTTTGTACCAGGGATCAAACTCATGACCACTCACTTGCAAGGCAGACGCTTATGCCACTGAGCTAAATCCCCAGCCCCTCTTATTAATTTTTAATTGTCAATCACAGACCATTAAATCAAACCACTTGAAGTAATTTGTTTTTGGTTAGTTTATGCACAAATCATTTTTATATTCATGGTTTATGGTGCTCCTAGTAATCCTAAATGTTAAGGTGAAATACTCTGAGTATTTATGTAAGCATATGTGTGTTTAAAGCAGAGAGAGAGAGAGAGAGAGAGAGAGAGAGAGAGAGAAATATGAACACAAGCTGCAGGTGCTGAGGAAAAGGCTTACTCCCATGAAATTGATCTCATTTATCTTCCTATTTCTTCTTTCCTAGATTCTTCATCTTCCTCCTGCTAAAATATAATACTAGAAAGGTTCAGTGTTTCCTAACAGCAAGAAAAGTAGTTGCACATTCAAATCCCTCAAACCCAAAAGCAATCAATGTGCTATGACAGGTATGTTGTTCCAGAAGAAAATTGTTTTTGTGCTCCTTCAAGGAAGAGCAATGAGTATCTGGAAGAAGAAAAATCCAGTCTCAGAAGTAACTGAATTTATCTCTCTTCAAGAGAGAAATTACAAAAGGAAGTTAGCTTTAAAACAGTAATTAACTTGAATCACCTTCCTAGGCTTATATATGACCCTACTGAAGGAAAACATATGTCAGTTACTTATGGAGAAGGTTAAAAAAAATTACACTAAAGAAAAATGTTGATGTTCAGTGCATGTAAATCAAATGCCTAAGTCAATTTTTAATTTATGTATGAGTGCCTACATTCTTTTTTATTCATAAGAAATATGCAAGAGAATTGGTAGTGGTAGAAGCCTAAATTTAAATTGAAAATAGTTTACAGGTGGTTTTATACCAAGTTGAGCATTTAAACTTAATAGCATAGGATAAAGTCTGACTTTATCTTTTCAGGGAAAGAGCATCATTTGAATTACAGAGGTCAGTTTAATGCTTCCGTGTATGCCTATGTGAAAGAGGAACATTAGCGTATGAATGAGTGATTTTGTGATAAACATTTTTTATAAACTATCTGATATGTTAAGATAATCATAATTGAAATTGTATTATGGATGAAGATCTCCTCTCAGGGTAGAATTCACCCAGAGAAGATTGTAAATATGGAAGCTCTGAAATCAAGGAAATAGTTCCTTAATATGATTGTTTAAACTTAGTGATTGCAATTTATAATTATGGCTTTTGAAATGGACTTATGTTGCAAGACTTAAGTATGCACTAAACAAAAATGCTTTTAACAACAATATTTGGTAGATATGAAACAATGGTAGATTGAAGCAGCTAAGTATCAATAAACTTTATTTTTTGCTTGTGCTGACTTGGACATAAAAGGCAAACTGAGAGATTTAAAAGAACCTGGAGCACTAGAATAATTTGAAGACTGGAGACAACTGAACAAATGAAAAGCATATCAAGCATTTCCCACTGAAAGAAATATAGGAGGCCTACCTTTCTAAGTTGTGTTGATACAGATAAAAAGAAATAAAAATAAAGATGATTTGTATTAATTTCTTAAAATAATCAAATCTCAAAATAATACATAGATATTGACTTTAAAATTATTATTAATATTGCATGCTAAGTAAGCAAATGATACACACACACACACCTCAGTAATGTACATATGGCCAGGAGAGGTGATATAGGATTTCTGTTAGGTGCAAAACTTTACGAGGTGCAAAACATTCAATAATTAACATAAATAATACTTTCACACAATATTTTAATAAGAGAATTAATGTAAAAACTCACTAATTAACAAAATACAATAATTTTAATTAAATATAGGATGAATATAAACTTAAGTATTCTAAAATTCTGTTCCTGTCTGGATAATTTGCAAACACATGAGCTAGCTTGCTATATTCAAAATTTGGAATATTCATGATTTCCTCGGTGGGCATTTTTTGATAATACAGCATACTAGTTCCTCTCCAGTTTCAGAGTTCATTGGTTGATGACTTTCCATGGCATCTCACTGAAAAACAAGCATCTGAGAATTTTCCTTTGATAGTTCTTCTTATCATGATTTGTATGAGTAATAATTATTGATAATAGAAATAAGATGTGTCTCTATTACATAATCGACCACAGAAGACACATGCTTTTCCTAGAATTGTACTATTTTATAGGGTTGAACTTTGCTGCAGAGTTTTTATAATTGTAGAATGAAAATCTTGGTCTGCTAGGTAGAAAATATAAGAAAAATGAATATAGAAATCTTACTTTAAATGAACCAATGGAGAAATAGATTCTTGTGGAGCTCAGTCTTTTGGAATACAGTCCTTTTCAAACAGAAATTCCCTACTGAACTTGAAGGGATAGACAATAAACTCTTTGGAGATTTTGAGAAAATATGAATTACCATAAGAATGGAGAAGTCACTAACTGATTTTATCTTTTCATTTAGCATACAAAAGAAATCCATGGTATCATGAATTTCTAGGGATTATGATTAAAAACTATTTACTTACAAATTGGAAAACCTAAAAGAAATAGAAAAATTTCTGGACATATATAATGTATTAAAATCAAACCATAAAGACAAAGTAATCCTTAACAGGCCAATTACAGGTAAAGATATTGGATCAGTAATACAAATTCTCTCAAATAAGGGAAGCCCAAGATATGGTGGCTTCCTTGATGACCTATCAAGAGGAACTGACACCTATTGCTTTTAAACTATTCCAAAACAAGAAAGAGTGAGAACTCCTCAAATGTGGTTCTACGATCCTAATATTATGCAGAAAACAAAAACACAAATGTATAATAACAATGACAAAACTTGGTTCAAAATCAATGATTAACAAAGATGCAGAAGTTCTCACATTCCAACCACACATACAGCAAGGAGTCAGGCACCATAATCAAGTGTGTTTTATTCCAGAGATGCAAGGGTAGTTCAAAATATCAAATCAACAAAGATAATAAATCAAATAGTGGATGAAAAGACAAAAATTCTATAATCATCTTTCATAACAGATGAAAACATATTCAATACAACTTAACATCCTTTCATTATAAAATGGAATAAATTAGATACAGAAGGGTCATATTTTAGCATATTAAATATATGTAACAAACCCACAGTTAATATCATGCAGAATGATGGCTAGTTGTGGCATTTCCTCTAAGACTTAAAATAAAACAAGGAAATCTACTTTTACTTCACTTATTCAATATGCAAGTACTAGAAGCCTTTCTAATAATGAAATCAAAAAAGGAATTCTATTCACAATACTTGCATGTGTACATGCAACAAAGATGAAAAACCTAGCAGTAATGTTAATAAAGGAAGTGATTAAGCTCTGCAGTAAAAATTAACATTGATGAAAAAAGTTGAAGATAACCTACACACACACACATACACAAACTTCCCCATTTACATGTATTAAATTAATGCTATCAGTTCCATACTATCTAAAATGATTTATCTTTGTCTTTTAATATAATATTTTATACATGCAAATAATATTCAAAACATATGTGCTTCATGTATACAGCATGATAATACAAGTTGTGGTGGCAAAAGTAGAATGTCAACATGATTGGTGTTGGGATCTTCCCAGGGGATTGGTAGACCACAATTCTGGACTCTTCTGGGTAGGTCACCTAGGCAAGACCTTGGGTCTGCATCTGGTCCTTTGTCTTTTGTCTCTGGGGATATACTCTTGCTCTGCTTCTCCGTCACCATGAACAAGGTGACCTGCTTAACAACACCCTTCTGCCATGATGTTCTTGTATTGCAGCCTCCTATCAACGTACTGGATGCCCTGTAAACTTAATCAATTATATCTCTTGTCCTTTAAATTGTAGCTGTTGGATAAAATGATCCTGCAAAAGGAAAACTGAATACATAAGATTGATACTGGAGAAGAGGAGGGAGGTGGCTATAGAAACTGTACATAAGCATATTACTTAGCATCATTTGGAACTGGTGTGGTACACTAACTACTGGGCAACTTGTAACACCCACCTGAACTGAATCACTGTGGTCCTGGGTGTGGAAGACCCACCTGAGGATTGTTACCAACAGCATAAAGGAGAACTTCTGGGGAAGATGATATGTTGCTCTTAATTTTCTTGGAGAAGCTTGCCACTTTGGTTTTCCTGATATGAACTCAGCTGTTCTTATTTTCAGAGGAGCTCTCAGGTCCTCCTTGTCACTGAGCATAGATGCAGTTCTTTTTGAGGGAAGCAATGGTCCTTATCTTGAACATTACTTCTTGGTCCAATGCAGATCCCTCAGCTTGCTGGCACAGACCCTTCATCCTGCTGACACAGACTTTCTAGCTTCCCTCACTGGCCTTTGGGCCTTCCCAGTGCAGATTTTTGGTACAGACTTGCATAAGACATTGTCTTGGGCTCTAGGAGCACATTGTCATGGGCTTTAGGCCTCCATCTGGATTCATGAAGGACACTGCCTTGGGATCCAGGCCCTCAGCCAGATTATTTTGGTCTCTGGTGCATAGACAGTTTTTTTTGTACTCTTCTGCATTTGACTTTTTGGATTAATATTATAAAATTATCTTATAAATCATATATCCCATATTAAATCTATTCCCTTATAAAATCTAACTACATAACTGCTTTGCAGTAGTATAGAAATGTTTGGAGACATGGTTAGAGAAGCTCTAGAATGCTATAAACAGAATTTATTGTATTGTTCTTGTGGAAGCTTTAAAGACCAAAAATGCTGACAGGAATACAGACAAAAAAGCTATGTTCAAGAAGTTTCAGTTGGAAAGGGATTCCATTGGCAATGAGAGTAGAGGTCGTGTATTTTGATCTGGAAAAGAGCTGGTCTACATTTTCCCCTGACCTAAGACTCTGCAGGATCCTGAGGTGAAGGACCATGAACTCCTTGATCTGACAGAGGATATATCAGTGCATCACAGTACATCCCCCACACGGCAATACTCATCGTGGCAAGTGTGCTTCTGGCTGCTCTTAGCGAGATTTATAGTGAGAACTGGCAAAAAGCAGAGTAGAAATATTTGAACAACGTAGATTTTGGCTTGAATGGAAGTACATGGAAAGCTGCAGCCAAAGGAGATATGGTTGCTGAAGAGACTCACACTGTTACAAGGAACCAATTACTTTGTACAGTGACAAGAAAAAAAATTCCTAGAAGTCATCTCAGAGATAAGTAAAATTTCACCCATGAAAGGCTAAAGGTATGAAAGTACCAATATTTCACACGAGAGTCCCTGAAATATGTGCTCAGGAAGGGCCTTCTATGGAATTGGTTTTCTAAGATTCAGTTCACTGTACCAAACCACCCAGGCACTCGAGGGCACTGCAGCCATGGACAGAGGGACCTGGCTACAGTTTTTGATTCCAGCAGACCTTGGTGTCCTGGGTGTGGCTTTAGGTTTATCAGTATGCAGCATACCAGAATTGTGAACCTGAATGTGGTAGGAGTTTTACCAGTATGCAGAATATGGCATTGTGGCCAGTGAGGCTTCCATGTAGATTTTAAAGGAAGGCCTGGGTGGCCAGGCAAGAAAACTTGATAAACTGTGGAATTGAAAGGTGCTGAAAATTTGGGAAATCTGCTGAAGGAAGGTACAGGCTTTGAGTGAGCCAGCACACAAGAAAGGTCAAGCGGGCTGCAACCAGTAAGGCTATCGAGGTGCAGCTGTCCAAGCTCTTTGGAACTAATGCTCCAGTGTGCCGTGGATGCTGAATATTTAAATATAGCACTTAGTTTTTCCCCTGCTCGATTTTGGTCTTGCTTTGGCCTCATCTTTCTCTCCTCTTATTTCTCCCTTTTGGATTGGAAATATTTGCTTCACTTATTTAACATTGTGACCAGTGAGGCTTCCATCTAGATTTTAAAGGAAGACCAGATCATAATACACAACCTCTACTCTCACTTGTCGCATTGTATTTCAGGATTGTGTAAATTGTTTTTGATTTTTTACAGAGGTTAACACTTAGGAGTCTCAGAAGAGATAGTCACTTATCGTTTTGAAAAATGCATAAACACTTAGGATCTTGGAGAAAGGGTACTTGTGTTGTGTTAAGTGGAACTGAGAACTGTGGTTATCCATTTGGAGGTCATATACGGTTCAAAGAGAAGTGTCTGTTGACAGGAGTGGGAATGGCAGGCAGAATGGAGCATCAGCTTGCTTAGCACTGGGACGTGCCCAGGGGATTGATGGACCACATGTCTGGATGCCTGTATGTGAGCCATGGAGGTGAGACACTGGGGTCCCTGTCTTGCTGCTTACCTTTTCGTCTTGTTGTTTCTCCTCTTCTCTGCTTTCTGAGCATCACGAAGTGAACAGCTTGGCTCCGTCACCCCTTCTGCCATGAAGTTTCTGCCTTGGAGCCTGGCACCCAGGTACTAAATCCCTGCAAATGTGAGCCTGAAATTGTTTCTCACTTTAAATTGTGGATAGCAGGTATTGTGTCCCAGCACTGAGAATGCTCAATAACATACATGGATGACCATGAACATACTACTCTACATGTGCACTTAACATAGTTTTAAATCTAAAATGATCAACCATGATTTCCCAGTTTTTATTCACTTACAATTCATTCTTGAATCATTAATTTTCTTTCTTTCTTATTGAAACAATACTTTTAGTATTTTCTTTAGTGAAAATTTTGTGGTTAACTACCCCAGTCTATTTAATGTATTAATCTGTGTTTTACACACTTTTCTTCCAAAAAATGTACTTTTCAGTTTTCAAAGGGATGCAATTTCATTGCAATTTATTATTTAATTATATGTTTCTTCTTTATCTGATATCAGTTGTTGAAGCAACCTATTAAGAGGTTTTAATCTCTCACTCTCTCTCTCTCTCTATATATATATATATATTTTTTTTCTTTTTTAAAAATAAAAAAACAGAAAAAGGGTAGAAATAATACAGAATTTCAAAAAAAATGAACAGTAAGAAATCACCAGTTGATAAATTACATGTTGTCCTCTTAGAAATAGTTGTTCAAGTTACAAAATGAAAGTATACAAAGTGGACATTCAAACAGTGAGAGTGCAAACAGTTCTGGTCAAAGATTCAACAAAACCTGAGTAATATGGTTATCAATCCTACATACTTTAACATACATGCAGTTATATCCTTTACAACACTTCCTTTCCTCTCTTTTTTACAATAGCAATTACACATTTTGGGTTTTATTACTCCTACTTTTCTTATTACTTTTTACACTAGAGACACATGTGATATTTATAAATATGATTCTTATTTATTTCACTAATGAGGATAGTCACAAGTTGTCTCCATTTACCTAGGAAGGCTACAAGATCATCCTTTTTATAGCTGAATAATATTCCATTGTATAAAACCACATCTTTTTCATCCACTCTGTGGTTGATGGGCATCTTGGTTGTTTCCAAGATTTAGCTATTACAAATTGTGCTGCTATGAACATGGGTGCACACATATCACTGTGATATGACCTTTTCAGTTTTTCTGGGAAAATACCCAGCTAGAAATAACTGGATTGAATGGAATTCCAATCCTAGTCTTCTGAGAATTCTCCATACCTATTTCCATAGTGATGACACCAGTCTACAATCCCACCAACAGTGGAGCAATGTTCCTTTTTCTCACAGGCTCGCTAACACTTGTTATCAGTTGATTTCTTGATGTAGGCCATTCTTACCAAAAAGAGATGAAACCTCAGTGCTGTTTTAATTTTCATTTCTCACATGACCAGTGATGGTGAACATTTCTTCATGTACTTATTTGCCATTTGTATATCTTCCTCAGAACCGTGTGTTCATCTCAGTGCCCATTTTTGGAGAGGGTCTTTGAATTTGGGGGGCTTGATGTTTTTCAGTTCTTTATATGTTCTGGATATAAGTCCTTTGTCTGAGGGGTTGTTGGCTAAAATTCTTTCCGACGCTATGGGTTTTCTTTTCACTCTGTTGATGATTTATTTTGAAGTGCAGAAACTTTTCAATAATAGGAGATCCCAGTTGTCAATTCTTTGATGTGTTTCCTGTGTGGTTTGCATTTTGTTCATGAATTCTCTGCCTACCCCTCTAAGACCTCTGCCTACCTAGTCTTCCAGTAGATTTAGTGTTTCTGTTTTAATATTTAGGTCTTTGATCTATTTAGACTTTAGTTTTGTGCACTATGATGAGAATGGATCTAGTTTCAGTCTTCGGCATGTGGAGAACCAATTTTTCCAAAACCATTTACTAAAGAGGCTATCCTTCCAGTGAACATGTTTAGCCCCTTTGTCAAATATCATTTGCCTGAATATCTTTGCATCTTCTAAACTGTTCAATTGATCCTCAGGCCTATTTCTTTGACAGCACCATGCTGATTTTATCACTGTAGCTTTGTAGTATAGTTTCAAGTCAGGAATTGAGATGCCTCCTGCCTTGCCTTTGTTGCCCAGAGTTGCCTTTGCGATTCTAGATTTCTTCTGTTTTAAAATGAATTTTATGAATATTTTCTCTAGATCTGTGAGGTATGTGAATGGTATTTTAACTGGGATTGCATTGAATCTATATAACAGTTTTGTGAATATGGCCATTTGCACAGTGTTGGTTCTTCCTAGCCAAGAGAAAGGAATATGCTTCCATTTTCTAATATTCTCTTAAATCTCCTTTTTTAGCATAGCATAATTTTCAGCATATAGGTCTTTTGCATTTTTAATCAGGTTGATTCCTAAGTATTTCATTTTTGTAGATGTTGTGAAGGGTGATATTTCCATCATTTCTCTCTTGTTGAGTTTGTGTGTGTGTGTGTGTGTGTGTGTGTGTGTGTGTGTGTGTGTGTGTACAGGAATGCTATTGATTTTTGAGCATTAACTTTGTATCCAGATATACTGCTGAACTTGTTTATTACCTCTAGTAGTCTTTTAACGGCATTTTTTGGGTCTTCTAATTAGAGAATCAAGTCATCTGCAAATAGTGATAATTTAACTTCTTCCTTCCCTATCTTTATTCCTTTTATTTCTCTCTCTTGTCTGATGACCCTGGCTAGTGTTTCCAGAACTATATTGAATAGGAGTGGTGATAGTGGACATCCTTGTCTTGTTCCTGATTTTAGAATGAAATCTTTCAGTATAATGTTGGCTGTTGGTTTGTCATAGATGGTCTGTATAAGATTGAGGTAGACAGCATGTATTCCGAGTTTCTCAAGGGTATTTATCATGAACATGTGTGGGATTTATCGAAAGCTTTTTTTGCATCTATTGAGATGACCACGTGGTTTTTGTTTTTGCCTCTGTTGATGTGGTGTATTACATTTATTGATTTGCATATGTTAACCCATCCCTGAATTCCTGAAATGAATCACACTTGGTCATGATTTATGATCTTCTTGATGATTTGCTGAATTCTATTTGTCAGTATTTATTGAGAATCTTTGCATCAATGTTCTTTAGTGAGACTGGCCTATAGCTCTCCTTTTTGGCTGAGTCTTTCTCTGATTTTGGTATGAGAGTAATACTTGCCTTCAGGAATGATTTAGGGAGGACTGCTTCCTTTTCAATTTTTTTGAAGAGTTTAAGGAGCATTGGCATTAAATCTTCTCTAAGTTTCTTGTCGAATTTAGCTGTGAATCCATCAGGACCTGGGCTTTTCTTTGTTGGTAAGTTTTTAATTATATTTTCAATTTCAATAGCTGATATTGAGTTATTCAAAATTGCTATATCTTCTTGATTGAGTTTCATAGTTTATAAGTTTTTAGAAATCTGTCCATTTCCTTTGTGTTTTCCACTCTATATTCCTGATCTTATGCTTTTCCATGGGATTTGTAGTAATTTCCCTCTTTTCAGCCCTTATTGTGTGTATTTGGGTTTTTTTCTTTCTTTTTCTTTATAAGGTTAGCTACAGGTTTGTCAATTTTGTTTATTCTCTCAAAAAAACTGCTTTTGATTCTTAAGTCTTTGTATTTTTTTTAGTTTCAATTGCATTGATTTCTGCTCTAATATTTACAATTTCCTCTCTTCAATGAGCTTTGGATTTAACTTGCTCTTCTTTTTTTAGATGCTTGAGTTGAAGCATTAGGTTATTTGTGATCATTCTGTTTTCTTGATATGACAATTTATTGTTATATGTTTCCTTCTTAGGACTGCTTTCATTGCATCCCACAGGTTACAGTATGTTGTTTTTGCATTTTCACTGAATTGTAGATATTGCTTTATTTCTTTGTTAATTTCATCTGTAGCCCACTCGTTGTTCAAAAGGTTGTTACTTAATTTCCATGTATTTATGCAGGTTTTGCAATTTCTTTTCCCATTAATTTCCAATTTCAGTGTACTATGGCCGGATGATATGTATGGGATAATTTCAGTACCTTTGCAGTTACTTAAGAATGTTTTATGGGATAACGTATGGTCTATTTTGGAGAATGTCCCATGCGCAGCTGAGAATAATGTGTATTCTTATGTGGTTGGGTGGAACAGTCTGTAAACATCTACTAAGTCCAATTGCTCACAGATATGATTCAGTTCTATTATTTCTTTGCTGACTTTTTGTCTAGTTGATCTCTTTGTGACAATGGGCTATTAAGGTTCCCTGTTATAATTGTGTTCCTGTGCATTTGTTTTTCATGTCCATTAGTATTTGTCTTATATAGTTGGGTGCTCCTGTATTTGGTGCATATATATTTATAATTGTTAGTTCTTCCTCTTGAATTTTTCCATGAATGTGTATGTAGTGACCTTCTTTATCTCTTTTAATCATTTTAGGTTTGAAGTTCATGCTGCCTGCAGATAGCATAGTTACCCCTGCTTTTTTTCTGGGTTCCTGTTGCATGAAATACTGTTTTCCATTCTTTGACTTTTAATCTATGAGTTTCCTTTTGGGTCTGATGTGTTTCTTGTATACAGAATATTTTGGGATCATGTTTCTTGATCCATTCTGTCAGCTTATTTCTTTTGATAGTTGAATTGTGGCAATGTACATTTATGGATATCACTGATATGTACTGGCTCGACTTTGCCATGTTATGTTCCAGTCGTTTACTTTCTGCTTTACCCCCTTGTTCAATTGCTTGTCCTACCTGGTGGTTTCTTTCTGTTGTTGTTCTGGGGATTGTGGTCATTTTTATCTCTATCTAGTATGTCTTTCAATACTCTTTCTAGGGTTGGTTTGGTGGATGTGAATTTCTTCAGTTGTTCTTCGTCATGGAAGTATCTTGTTTCTCCATTAAATCTGAATGAAAGTTTTGCTGGGTACATCAGTCTGGGTTGAAAGATGTTTCTTTCAGGGCTTGAAATACCTCACTCCATGCTCGTCTTAACTTGAGGGTTTGTGCTGAAAAGTCTGCTGTGATTCTAATAGGCTTTACTTGATAGATGAGTTGTGTCTTTTCTCTAATAGCTTTTAGTATTCTGTTTTTATGCTGTATGACTGAGATCCTAATTATCATATATCTGGGTGTGGATTTATTTTGAATGTGACTGTTTAGGCATTCTATATGCCTCACTTATCTGCATATCAGATTTTTCCCCATATTTGGGAAATTCTGTGCTATTACTTCTGTGAATATTTTATTTATGTCATTTGCATCAACTCCCACCTCTTCACTGATGCCTATTGATCTTATGTTGTTAGACGTGGCATCATCTTGTAGCTGATGGACTGTCATTTTGTGCTGCTTTGTTATTTTTAAAAGTTCTATCCTTTCATGATTGCTAATTGCAATCCTGTCCTCAATGTCCAAAATCCTATTCTCAGCTTCATTTAAATGGTTTTGCTAGCTTTCAATAGAATTTTTTGTTTCTTGGATGTCTCTTTGAGTTTTTTTCATGAATTCTGTTTGTTTTCTATATTGTCCATTCAAAATTTCAATCAATTTCCCATGTTCCTGCACTTTTTCCTCTATTTCATTAGCTGTGCTCAGCAACTCCTTTACTAAGGCTGTTATTTATATCTTTACATGGGAGAGTACTTCTAATTTGGTTTCCTCTATAACCTCATGGAGTTTTGTTTGTTTGTTTGTTTGTTTTTTATATTTCACTCACTATCTTTTCAGAGATTTTCAGTGAGTTACTTTTGAAGTCTTCTATTTCATTATCTCCTGTACTTGCTCACAATGGACTAGATGTTTCAGATTGCATTTTGCTTTTTTGTTTTGCTATTTTCCCCTTTTGAGTTAATATTTGATCCTTCAATCCCACTAGTGTCAACTGTTTGTAGTGTGTATCTTGGGGTCCTAACATAAGGTTGATGTTTGTCCAATTGCTGGGTCCCACAATGAAAAGGTGGGCCAGTTACCTGACTTCCCATTGCAGGGCCTGTTGGGTGAGTTCTATGTTCTTCCTGGGCTGACAAGCCTAGTACTAGTGATGTAGGTCAACTTTTAGTTCCTGCTATTTCTTTTTCTTCAGGTTATTCTAGATCACCAAATCTCCTAGCCTGTGGTGTTTATGTTGGCTAAGGCCCTACTGGGTCCCTATTGTGTGCCTGTGTTTCTCATAAGTCCTTTAGAAGGCGAGTTGGGGGAGCCCTTATTGTTACACTCCTTATCCTGCCTGATGTTTTCTGTATGCATGAAGGGGTCACCCACACTCATCAGACTCACTATGATCTTACAGTTCATTGGTGGGAGCTTTATTACTGGTCCTATTTACCCACTGTACACCTCTATTTTAGAGGCATACTCACCACACTGACTGGAGCCTGCTGAGATCTTCTGTTTGAGTGAGGCAGTTATTGAATCTCTCTTCAAGCTAGCACAGTTAATCTGCTGTAGTCCAAGGTTCTGGGAGAAAGGTGCGTGCTAAAGATCAACAGCAGTCTTAGGTCCAGGAGGTCGGGAGTGTCCCCGAGGGCCCAGCAAATGTCTTGGGTCCGGGCATCAGCTGGGCATGGGCCAAAGTCCCAGGTCAGCATGGCATTCCTCAGTGGTAGCTGGAAAGCGTGCCGCCATGTGGGCCAAGGTCCAAGGGTAGCACAGTTTCCCCAGGACTGGTACAAGTCACACAGGGAGCACATGGCAGTGCAGGCCCAGGTCCCAGGGCAACGTGGCATTCCTCAGTGGCAGCTGGAGTTGCATGGAAAGCATGTAGCTGCTTGAGCCAAGGTCCAAGGGCAGCATTTGTTCCCCAGGGCCAGCGTGAGTCACCATATTTTTTCTTAATAATTTTAAATACACAATTTAGTACTATTAAGTATAGTTTCTATTTTATCCACTAAATCACAGGATTTATTCATCTCATAATTAAAAATTGAAACTTTGACATTTCCTGATTTTTTCCATATCCATAGTCTTGGGAGCCATCATTCTAATTTTTATTAAAAAATTCTAGTTCTTTCAAAATGTATTAATATATTGCTCTATATATCATTTGAATTGAACCCATGGACTTTATAATTATGTATTTCAAGCATGTCACTGAAATATTTCATGCAATTATACATTCTTTATGAAATTATTCAGTTTTTCTTAATTAGTTTATGTTTCCATAAATTTCTCATTGCTAATTAGTTCTATGCATTTTTTTAAGATTTTGAAACTTTTTCTTCAGAAGTTTTCTACCAGTAGAATTAATGCTGAGAAGATTTGGTTGTTAGTTCTACTTTTCCTTTCATTTAAAAAATTAATCTATACAACTTTTATGGACTCATCCTTTCATTTTCAAGCATGTTTCTGTTTATTTTTTAATCTCTTGTTTTAAGGAGCTAAAAAGGCTGATCTTGAGAGTTACTGAAGTCATGTCACCTTACTTTAACAATCTCATTGGTTATTTTCTTTGGGAAATAAAAGTGTGGCTAATCCCTTCATTTCTTGTTTTTATGAGCTTTTGTCATTTTTGTCAGTCTAGTTTTCTCTTCTGCAGAAGAACTGAGAATAATGACATTAACTATCTACCAGACACCCCTGCAGTGGGTTCCAATCTCCTGTCCAGGCTACAGTGCATGATGGAAAAGAAAAGAAAGAGCAAAAGAAAAAACAGAGGGTTACACATCAGGGAACAACCAGTTGCTCTCTAGAACAAAGTGCCAGAAGGCACCCAGACTCTCGGTATTTATTCATTATGAACTGTAACAGTGTATCCATTAGGATTAGGACCTAGATTTTGTATTTTTTTAAGTTAAGTTTTCAGTTACATATTCAATTTCATTGACTGATTTTTGTGTCTTCTTTATTCAGTTCTGGAAATTCAGTTGTGTTGAAGAATCTGTCCATTTCTCCTGTATTTTTCTTCTTATTAGAATAAAAGTTATTGAAGTAGGCATATAAGATCTTCTGGATTTCCATAGAACTCATTTTGATTTCACCCTTTCTGTTATTAATTGTGTGCATTTGAATCTTTACTTTTTTCATAAGGTTGGCTAAGGATTTCTCAATTTTATTCAGCCTTTCAAAGAGCCAATTCTTTAATTCATTGATTCTTTCTAGAACATAAAAATAATTGAAAAAATCAGACCTCCAAAATTTAGAGACCCAATCCAAAAATGGACATCGGAAATGCATACACATTTCTCAGATGAAGAAATATGGATGGAAAATAAATGTATGAAAAAATGTTCAACATCACCAGTTATTCCAGAAAAAGCAAATAACAATGCTGAATTTCCATCTCAATCCAGAAAGGACAGTTTTTATCAAGAAATCAACCTATAATGAATGCTGGAGAATGTGTGGGGAAAAGTAACTTTATCCACTGTTGGTGGGAATAAAGACTGGTGCAGCTACTGTGGAAATCAATGTGAAGATTTGTAAAAGTCTAGGATTAGAGATGCCATTTAACCCACCTATTTGCCTCTTCTTATCTTCCTGGAAGGTTTAAGCTATGCTTCCTGGAGCATAGCATATATGCTCACCTATGTTTATAGCATCAGTTTGCAATAGCTAAATCTTGGAAACAACCCAAATGTCTATAAATTGAGGGCTGAATAAAAAAGAACTGGGTTTATTTATACAATGGAGCACTACTCAGCTATAAAGAAGGATAAAACTGAGAGATTTCTAATTAAATGAATGAAATCTTAAATGAAATGAGTCGCATATGTAATACTACATTGTTTCTGTGGTATAAGAAACTGAGAGAAGTTCAAAACATACAATAGATATTGTGATGTGGGACTAATGTTTTCAAAAGGAAGGTGGAACTAGCGAATGGGAAAGGAGAAAGAAAGGAAGAGAAAGGAAAAAACATTTTAAAAGGATAAAAGCAAAGTTGTAAATAGGGAGACAAAGAAGCTCTGATTGGAAGAGAGGGGATTACAAAAAAAAAGGAATCAAATTGTATCACGCAAAGGTCCAAATTCTTCATGGTGAATATGGTCATTACGCATATCTATAATGTACCAATAAACTTAATGTTATAAAAGAACAAAATTTGGCTCATCCAATAGGTCTATGTATAAATTATTGTCTTCTGTGTACAAGTGGTCTGACTCTGTGCAGGAAGGCAAAGTTTCACTGCCAGGAAATCTTAACTAAAATACGATAGGGCTCCCAAAAAACTGCATTTGAAAAAGCATGAGAGAGGCCAGAGTCTTTGAATTCTAGAAGGATGAGCAGAAAGCATGTAATTTAAAACCTTGAACAATAACAGGGAAAAAAACTTATGTAAGATACATAGTATACTATAAATTTCTAATTATTCTTCTTTAAATATCTATTGATTTTTGCTTAAAATTAGAACAAGAGAAAAGGAGAAAGGAACATTGCTTCATCAAAGACCATTTTTTTCTTTCTGAGCATCAGACATGAGGAAAGACAGAGTGGAGGGATCAATATGACTAGGATTAATAATGTGCCCTTTCTCTCAAGTGGAGGAAGAAGCAAACTCTTCCAGAAGAGCATTCTCTACAATGTGACTGTTCTACTGTGGCTTTAGAACAGCAGCAATATCTGCCCCAGGTTGGTTACTACATCCTCCATGATGTTCCAGTATAAAGCACTTTTGAATATTTAATTTATTATCACTCATTTCTTCTTATTTGTCATTGCTCAGATTCTAAATCGTTATTTAATCCTCTTTTATATATGTAATGTCTTCCTTCTTTGGCCAAAGTCACTGTGCTCCTAGCTATTTAACATTTGATTGATGAGCATCAAGCAAAGACTTAGATCACTGTGAACAGACCGACTTTTGGACCAACCAAGAGAAAGGGCTGAACAAAGGGAAAAAATGTTATCAGGTAGATGGGAGCCCTATGCCTCTCTCTGCCCCACCCCTGTCTGCCCATTTATTCCTTACACATTTTCTTTATTTTCTTATGAAATATTTTTCTCCAAGTTTATTCTTATCCTGTTTTTTTTTTCCTTATATATACTCAACTCTTTTTGTCTGTTTGGTCATAAACTGAGATTATCACTTAGATTTTTTTAACAAACTTCAAAAGCATTCATTAAAAATGAGAGAAGGGATTTAAGCATGAGTTTGAAATAATCTAAAACTGTTAAGCCATTAAATGTTTGGTTTTAAGAACATGACTAAGAAATAAATACTCTAAAAAAAAGATATTACTAACATATCTGAGACAGAACCTGGTATTATAGACAAAATACCCAGAAGCAAATTTCTCCTTTGTCAGCTCCTTGTAAGTAATTTAACTGCTCAAATTTAGTGATTTTATCTAATCACTTTTATATTATTTGCAATAATTATATTTTAATAATATTTTATGCTAATATTAAAAGAAGTACATATTTATGAAAAATAAATTTTATATGCTATGTGATACTCAGTTCATTTATTCTGCAATGTGGTACAAATGCATGATTGATGATATTTAACTATAATTTTAGTGTGCCATAAATACATGAGTGAGATGCTCTGTTTTGTTGCTGTATTCAGGGATAGTTAGGCAAATATGTGGTCTTTTTATCTTGATGCTTCAGAGCTCTTTTTTTTATGTTGAATGTGGAGCTAAAAATAAAGGATTTCTTGCTCTATATGAAAGTCTGTGAGAAACATATATGGGTGAGTATTTGAAATCATTATTCAAATGAAAAAAACCTTGGAGCAGGAATAGAACCCTTCAATGTAGTTCCTCACTTTTAAGCTATGTGCAGAAAGTAAGCTGGCAACAAACCTGAATGTATAAATTTCTTGTTTGAGGTCACCAAGCAACAAGTCACATCAAACATCTAAAATCCCTTACCAAGGGGGAGATACACGTAGAATATATGCATTATGCGCTTCAGCATACAGTTATGAATAGTTCAGGGGTTTAAAATAATTATTGATGTATATTTTCAGGAAGAGCCATAAAATTCTAAAGAAGTTGTGAAGGATTAGTGAGCACTAGTATGAAGTTTTCACTAGTTTCTTCCCTTATTTTTGTGTTTTTTACTTCATCCTATTCCTTCACACTACAGAAAATTTATCTTGAAACCTCAAATTTAACAAAAATATAAAATGCCTTCCAACTTTGTCATAAACTTTTATGTATCTATTTATTTATGTATTTTTGTGTTTTTGAGACATGATCTAACTATGTGGTTTTGAACTTGCGACAATCCTCCTGCCTCAGCCTCCCAAGTGCCGGAATGACAGGTGCACATCACCTCACCCGATTGCATTGTCATAAAATTAGTACAAGAAATTAAATAGAGCTGTTTGATGAATTCCCACTCACTAAGAAGGTCAGAATTGAGGCTATTTCTCTGGTCAATTTAGGGGTGATTTCCCCCATTCCCTTTTTTCCATTCCCTTTCAGCATTTTATTTTATTTTTGAAAAGAAACAATTTCTCTTTGTAAGTACTGAGCCTCATTCTCTTCCTCACTAGTCTCACCTTTAGAAACCAACTTTCCATCCACTTTCTTGTTCCCTGTCTCAGGATTTCTCCAAATTTGGAATAAAATCATTAATTAATGTTCACGGGATTTAAAATAATATTCTATAAAAGTTATCATGTAAAATATTCTTGCAGTGGGAAATAACACTTCACTTTATACTCAAACACACTGTAGGTTTTTTTATAAGGCATGGTAATAGACATTTCTTGATTGAGGGAATTTTTAAAAAATTCCTATCGAGCTTAATCTTAGATTTTTTAAAATGACAATTTATATGCAGATTCATCAGTGGAACTGGGAAAGAAAAATGGGTTGTTTGAGTGTTAATTTACTGATTTGCTTTGTCAGTATCAGAGCTACTTGGACAGGATCCTGTGTCTAATGTGACTGCCTTTCTAGTTCAAGCAGGAACAACAGTTCATTGCTCTTGTAAGATGTAGAATTTAAATGGACATCTATTGTTAGATACCAATTTTATCTTTAAAGAAATATAATTTTTCCCTATTGAAGCTGAACAACAGTTGAAATTTTGAATCTACTATAATATTTAATATAATTAGGAAGAAAAAAAGAATATTCACCAAAAAGTGTTCCATTGACATGTTGATTTTTTGTAGTAGAAAATATTGAATATAAAAAAATCTTACAAGACTGTAATATTTGAATGCTGTGATTCTCAATGGACTAATGTATAATCAGTAATGAAATTGTAAGATTATAAACTTATTGATCCATTTACTTCCACTTTTGAAAAGTTCTGACATGTTTCACAAGCTTTTGTGCTTGGTCCCAAATTTTAATAGTCTATCCAAAACCAGTCTTTTATTTGTTGTTCAATGTATTTTATCTTAGAAATTTTTCCTCTCATATATATATATATATATATATATATATATATATATATATATGAGAGGAGATATGTCTATATATATGTATATATATATATATATATATATATATATATATTTGTAGTGGGAATCAAACTCATGACCTCTTGCTTGTCAGGCAGGCACTTATGCCACTGAGCTAAATCCTTGGCTTCACACATATATTTTTATCAAAGAAAATTTCTCTGATACTAGAAATTTCCATTTTTAAAAATAAAACTTCATAATCGCATTTTTTGGATTCAAAAATTTCATTATAATAATTTTTTTAGTCTTCTTGTTATACTAGAAACACTGAAGATGTCTTTATAGTAAATATTTAAAACATTAGACATATATTTTAAATAATTCAGACTACACTGTCTTAAAATTACTTGTCATTTAGTTTGATGAATTTTTATACTTTGTTTATTTCAGTCACAACTGTATGATTACCTCTGTACTAGTATGATAGGACACATTTCTATATTGCTCAGATAATCAAGTCAATCTATAATTTGATACTTTGCAGTGGATTGCTGCATTATGCATCACTTTCATTACCAAAATAAAAAATTAGGCCAATCCTCATCTAGGTCATTCACCATTATTTTCCTCTTCCCTCATTATTTATTTTTTCTGGATAATTTTGTTAGAGTAAGAGAATAATTTAAAAACAAAACAAGCTCACATTTCCATTTAGAATTATGTTTTCTCATGACTTCCCACTCAAAGGGAAAAAAAATCAAGCCAGAATGATGTCTCGTATTACAGTTACTCTCCCAAAATATATCCCTGATTCTGTCCTGTGCTAGATATAATTGTGCAGATCAGGCAGCGCAACACATACTTTGTTGTAACAAATGAGAGAACACTAAAAGTATTAAGAAACAACTGTTTCACAAATGCTTCTGATTTTAACTTTACTTCAAAAAACACTCATTCAGAGTTCACTTTAGAAGTGAGACTAAAATGGAGCATATCTGCAAAGTAGCTGCCTACGATCCGCCTTACCACCTAGTGGAAACTTTCATCCAGGTGTCCCTACATCCATGTGTGTCTGTGTGTTTTTAATTAATTCTCAAATACTTGCTGTAGAACTCATACATACCATAAAAATACGAAGAAAATGCTGAAGTGGAACAATTTAGTCAAAGTGCTTGAACTAATATTGAAACTGTCAAGAAAACTTTTTCCACATGCTAATATTTTTAGTGATACATTTTTATGAAAGCAATTTCCTGACAGGTCCTTAATTATTTCTACTCTAGTACAGTAATACAATGTCCTTCACATAAAAGGATGTTTAAGAAAATGTCTTAGCCATTGCATAATATTTGACACAAACCAGGCGGAACAAACCAACTCTTTACTCATTTTTCCCCTAAAACTGTTTAGAAGTAAGACTATTTGCATGTAAGGTATTAAATTGAACCTTATATGTAGGTATTGCTTTTTCAATTTAATTTGTAGCTGAAGTATTTGAAGATTATTACACAGAGTAGAAAATTTTTGTAGGACAATTTTAAAAAACTTGGTAAAATCATCAGTCCTTACTTTAACAACAGTGCAGTAAATTTTAGAAAGGGCGTTGAATTTGAAACTTTTTATTAACTTGTCTTTTAATAGTGATTATATGTAGGAAAATATATTGCTATTTGCATATGAGGAAAATGTAAGTGAAAAGTAAAATTTGTGGAGTTATTGTTAGAAGTTTTTGTGAATAATATTTAGTGAAAATCTTCCAGTGGATTTATAATGTAAACTCAAACCTTTCTCCATGAACTGACTGGTTGTGGGTGCAGGAAGTATAATTCAGTTTTAATATTACTATTCAACCAGCAGAAAATTGGAAAACCAAGTGTCCTTTACCAAATGACCTGATAGCTGTCATAGAGATATAAATTTATTTTGGACAACAAAGACTACTTATCTTATAATTTATGACATGATTTTATATGCATTATAGCTGTCGTAAAACCTAGTGAGATGGATATCATTTTATCACAGCTATTAGTTCTTAAACTGACTCAAATGATGAGAGAATATTGCTTTCTATACATATAAAACATAAATTTATGTCAAATTAATTCCATTTGTCTGTATGATACAATTTTTTCTCCAGTGATGGTTGGACATGTATTTCTGCATATATAAACTATATTTAAATTTGAGGTACAAAGATACTGTCATCTATGACTCTCAGCTCTTGCATTTGAACTAACTTTCTTCTGTGTATTTAAATATTGACACAGATACATGCAGTCTGCACTATCCTCATTCCCGGGCAATAAAATACTCTGAACCCTGCACTTCCAAGAATTCCTACAAGATTTAAGGAGTAATATATGAAATTGCAGATTTCACCAGTTGGATTGTCTTAAGTGCTCCACTGTATTCAGCTCTTCAGCAGAAATACAGCAGTATACTCTCACCCATTATTTAATTATCTGGATTCAGTCTCTCGCTCCTCTTTCACCCAAAGTGGTTGCTGCATCAAGTCCAATGAGTTCTCCTAGTTCCTAGCACAAGTTTCTATCCACCTAAATACACAAATGTATTAATCTTTTCTACCTTTAAAAATGCCATATTGGGCCAGGGATTTAGCTCAGTGGCGTAAGTGCTTGCATGGGAAACGCAAGGTTGTGAGTTCAATCCTCGGTTCAAAAAAAAAAAAAAGAAAGTCACATTAAAATCTAGATATTAGCAATAACTTTGACTGTATGATCATTTGCTGCATTTACCATCTGACTTTTACCCCAGGTATTGACCTATAGTACGACCATTCTTCTTATGCTAGTTTTTCTCATTTCGCTTTTTCTGCTTCTGGGTGTCTTAGACATTCACTTACTTATACTCATCTATTTATTACTGCATGTCTTAGCCTTACAATAAAATGTAAAATCTTTACTGGTAACCAGCCCTTTATTCTCCCACACTTAAAGCTAACCTTGTTATGTCATTTTTCTTTCACTTTATATCTTTTTTTGATAATAAAATATCTATGTGCACTTTATATTTGTCCCTCAAAATGTTGTACATCCCCATTTATTTATTGAACTTTGTTTTGTAACATGACATTGAGCTGATTTATTTCTTCGGTTTTATTGTCTTATAAGTTAATGGAGAGTAGTTCCTCATTCCAGAATTTGTTAAAAAAAAAAAAAGACCTACAATAAATAGGCTGGAACCTCTGTCATCCTAAGCACAAAGGGACTGGCATACATTTTTGGAGCTCATGAATTCCTAAGGCTTTGATGCCTGTTCTATGGGGGAGGTAGAAGATAAAGTCAGATTCTCTACTTAATTATGATAATTCTTTTGACAGACATTAACCATTCTAACCTTTGGAACATAAAGGAAAATTATTGAGAATCAATAGTTTAAACATAATTTATTTATATGAAAGAAGTGAGTCAAAAGCTCTAAAACTATTAAAGTTCAAGCTCATCTATAAATGGCATTTCATAGTTTATTGTATGATAAGCTTTAAAGTTACTGATTTTGCTCTCACTAAGCAACCTTGCTTGTACGATTGAGTAAATGTCTGAATGAAGAGATCTGCATATGTTAAAACTCTTGATGGCATAAAATCTTTTATGCTTTTGTCCAAAGTCAGCAGTTTAAAGATATAGGATCTGTGCTGTCCCCAAGACAAAAATACACAAGCATATTCTCAGCTAAATACTCAGCACTTCCTTCTGTGCCACATTTGGAACTCAAACTTTTGGTCTTAAGTCTTTTACTCTGATTTTTGTGTAGCTTTGAAATGATAAGCTCATTTGAAAACAAAGAATTTTTTAGAAAAGTAGCTGAATAATTTTCTCTGAGCCATTCCTTTCTTGCCAAGTTTCAAGGTTAACTATTCAAAGTTAAAAATAAGACCCTTCCCACTTTCAGGTCCTTACTCTTTATGTGGCCATTCATGTCACCTCCTCTTCTGCTTGGGAAAGACAGCTAGGTAATTTGAAGTATGGATGACCATTCATGGTTCCAGGTTGTCATCATTTTGAATAGCAAACCATTATAGGAATTTGAGCATATTATGTCATTTCAAACAATATCAGATGTGCAAAAAAGCTTATTCATTTTTTATTTTGGGTGCTGAGGATCGAACTAATGACCTCACCCTTGCCAGGCAGGTGCTTGTGCTGCTGAACTAAACTCCCAACCAAAAAGTGTATTCACTCATTTTGTTAATTAAAATAGGTCACATTAATTTTTCACAGCTAGGCAAATACACTCTAATACTCTCTGACCTGTGCAAATTTCACGGTCATATTTTTTGACATAGAATTTAAATGAGTTCAAACTAAAACTTCATCATGTTCTTCCAGTTGCTCTTCCTTCAGTTCTTGTTTTTCATGCACTATTAATATGGAAATAGTTCAGTGATGGAATCTTGAGGTCATTTCATTTTAGGTAAGATTCTGTAACATTGACATAGCTGTCATATGTGTTAGATTGAGGTACTTATCTTTCTAGAATAAGCCAGGATGCCCACTGTCCAGCTTGTCCGGGAGAGGTGACTATCGGTAATTGGAGTGGTAGAGTGTTCTGAAATTCTTACTTGCTTTCACTATGACTGTGACTACCTTACCTTTGACTTAGCCCTGTATGACAATAATGTGTACTGAGGATTACTGTTACAAAAATGATATTATTCAGATAATCTTGAACTTGTTCAAGGTCTACAAACATGTAAGTATAGGATCTGCTGTAAACAAAGTTTCCTGCAGCAAAGTAACTCCATAAAGAAGATTGGCATTTCAGACAGTTCCCTCTGATCATTCTAGCCTGGAATATTGGCATAGATTTAGAAAGTAAGTTCATGCATGAAGTGTGACTGAATTAACTGAAAAACATATTGTATCATTAAAAAATAGCAACCAAATCATTACATCTCTAAAACATATTTATAATTTCCAGTGAGTACTGATTAGAACCGAGTCATTTAGTCTAAGACTGATAGGACCATAAATTTGTGATTAGAATAATGATAATTATGCAGCCCAGGAAATGGTTGGTTAATGATGAGTCTAGTTCATATTTGACAGTGGGGTAGGTTTAATGCTTGGGGGGAAAATACTGGTAGAGTGAATAATCTCATGAGCCTGGGATTAAGTCTCACATTTAGAAAACAAGTTATTTAACATGCTGCTCACATACTAAGTTTAGAGCTAAGTGTTACATGTGTGAGGGTGGAGAGGTGTCTGTCTATTACTTTACTCAAAAATCACTCCAAGACTAAACACATGGATATCATTAAGATCCTATTTGCAGGTTTGAGGGAGCCCTTACGAAGCTTTCTTAGAATTCCCAATATCCAGTGCCTTGAATTTAGTTTCTAGCTGTAGTGACTATAAACATAAAAAAGATTAGGATTAATCATATCTGTATTTGACTCATTTGTCTGCTTTTTATTCTTGTCTACTTTCATAATTTTGTTTAATTCCTTAAGAATTCTTTTTGAAAAAATTAAACCCAAATTTATTAGATTGTATTAAGAATTAGTAAAATTATATAAAACATTTAGCAAAGTGTTTGTACAAGCTCCTAATAAATTCTTCTAGCAGTAATTATAATAAGAGTAACATTAACAATATTAAGACTATTAGTAATAGTAATTATTATCATTAACATTATCAGTAGCTTTTTAAAGCTTTGGTCTCATTTATTATGTAGGTTTTCAGTAGTTGTAATCATTTCTACTATAATAAATCTGTAACATATTTCTGCTTTAAAGCCATGATTAGCCTATAACTCAATTATAAATACATAAAAGGAGCATCTTTCTTCATCACTTAAAATTTCCAAAGTAAATCGGGAGGAATAGTAGAATTAAGTCTTCTATGTTGTTGATACATTGTATTTGTATCAGAGGTTATGTACTATTTCTTTCTATGCTTCTATTTTTCCATTATGCTCGCATAATATTCAGGACATTAATGTGCATGACATTGTTAAACCAGTGCGTTATCAAGGCTTGCTTCAAGTTTACATTTCCTTTTGAAGCAGACACTTGTGTGAACTTACCGTAACAAATCTGTGCAACTCACAACTTAAAAAGTTTAAGGGATTCCATGCATGTTAAAATGCTTTGGAAAATATAAAGTAATATTTAAATGCTGGAGTTCATAAATATTCTCTGCAATTACTTGGTATTATTTTCACTATAGAAATGCATTTTTTTCATGAATTGTTTCAGAATCTGAGGATGACATAATAGGAAAAAATAATAAAGAATAATATTCAGAAATGCAACAACTACTCTTTTATTTACTGTTTGCCAGTTGTGTGCAAGAATTTTAAACCACATTATGCTTTTGAAGACTCACTCTGCAAAGCCTACCAAATAATTCTGGCTTGCTTAAATCACAAAATTGAGGAGATAATCAATTTTGCTAAAAACAAATATGTAGTTTAACATGTGTCAAACGTAGGCTTTCTTGCTATGTCAGAAAATGAATATATACTGGTAAATGTTTTTCTATCTGTGATCTTTAATTTCCACTGTTGTGTGTGCATACCCTAGGCAATAGATATACTCTAAACAGATATTTAACTAAAGAATGAAATGTCAGTCTGTCTGTCTCCTAGTCATTTCTGTTACCTAAGAGAAATATACAAGGAGTGCAAACAAGTAATGAGAAAACAGTTGTGAACCATAGTTATTTATTTGAGATTTGATATCAAAAGTAAAGAATTTATGACTAAAATGTGTAACTGAGACATACACTTTAAAGTCCTGGCTCCTGGGATCTGGGTTCTGTAATTACTTTTTTCCTTTCTTTCATTCAATACACACTCTGCATGGAAACCAAATTATTGTATTCACTCTATTTAGGATACACCTTGTAATTTCCTTTCATGCCATTATCGCATTATGTGCACATATTCATTTATATAAATATAAGGAGAAGCTCTTTACCAAAATCAACGTAGTACTTTGGATTATGACCAAACTATTCATAATGTACGTAAACAAATGCATGTGTGTGTGCTTACTGTTTTATGTTTCTTACTGTTTCTTCAATGAATTTAGTTTCTGCATCATGCATTATCTTATTAATAAGTCATGCCATATACATTAATTTGAAAAGCTAAGAAATTTTGGAATAAGGTTTCACATTGCTTTTATATATTGCTCTGCCTAACAGTCCTGGTTCCTGGGATTTGGGTTCTCTAACTGCTTTTGTTTTCTTTCTTTCCTTCAATGCACACTCTTTATGCAAAGCAAATGATGGCATTCACTCTATGCAATGCAAATTAATACAGTCAGTGTTTTTAGAATGTCACAGTTTCTCTGTTTTACATCATTTCTGTTTCTCTTTCTGTCTTCTTTACTCTAGCATAAACTTTTCTCAGTTTTCAGTGTATATTTTCAAACACACACTCACATGCACACACACACACAAACACTAACACACTCTTGTCTCTGCACATTTAGTTTTACCTGTCTAGCCATATTTACAGAAAATTACTTCAATGAGAAAAATTTCATTTTTGTAACACTAACGCTTCCTGAACTGTTTATATATCTCTTATAGCTATGTATTTCCATAGTTGGTCCACAATGAAATATCTTTTGATTTGCTTGATCAAAACGATTATCTCTTTTCTCTTTTTTTCTTTTCTTTTCTTTCTTTTCTTTTCTTTTCTCTTATCTTTTGTTTTCTTTTCTTAGACAGAGTGGCAGGTTGAGGGTCAGCAGAGAGTCTCCCTATGTAGTTCAGGCTACTGCTGAGCGCACTACGTAGCCCAGGCTTGCCTCAGACTCTTCGTGATCCTCTTGTCTCAGTCTCTCCAGTGCTGAGATCACAGGCATCCACCACCATTCCCACTTCTGTAAAATAATAATTTTTTTAGCAAAACAGATGCTCTCTACTTTAAACAAACTTTTATTTAAATACTGAGTTTATTTAAAAGAATCTTCCCACACTAAGTTAAATGGTGGTCCAAACCTGAACACCTGATATTTCTTCAAAGTTTGCAGTGGTTACTACAGTGATAACTGAAATTCCAGATATTCAAATATTTACACTAGTACATTAATTAATACTTGTATTCAGTTCTGTTTGAAATTTGAGTTTAAACTAGTAGGAAAATAAAATAGTTTGAAATGTCAGTCCATGCTATACAAAAACATCAAAGTGTTCCATAAAAACACCAATTACCTGGTAAAAATGAATTCACCACTCACGTCTTTAAAAATCATCATGCAGAAAGATGTTTGACAAAGCTTTCAAAATGAATCTTTCATGGCATGGAAAACCATGCTCTTAGCCATGTCTTTCATCTCTGCTCAATAATAGTCAGAGAGCTCTCTGCTGAAGTGACAGAATTTCCACTTTCAGTTAAACTATTTAAATTTTTAATCACAGGTTTTGTGCAATCTAACAGTATATAAATATATACCTGTTTTACAGTAGAAACTGTATGACAAGTCATTTTAGATTTAATGACTACTAATTTGATTCTATGAAAAAAATAAAACATTTTATAACAACAAATTACATATCAAAATAAAAGAATAACAATAGTCATACACCATGTATCACTACCTTCAAAGTAGTTACTCAGCATATAAGACTAAAGAGTTCTTAAAAAGGAGAACTAAACAGATAATAACACAAAACTTTCTTTATAAATAGAACAAATTAGCATATATATTAAAATATTTTTAAGAATAATGGGGAAAGGTAATTTAGGGAAGTATTTGAATTTCTTTCTACTGCCTATTTATCTCTCTTCTATCTTGTTCTATATTGTGGTCTTATTTATTTGCTCTACTCTTCTATATATACATATTTATGTGTGCATCTGTATGTATGTGTAGTGTTTCTCATATAAGAGAAATCATAGGATATTTAAGCTTATATCTGAATTATTTCACTCAACATAATGCTAAGTTTTATCCATTTACCTACAAATGTCTCAAGTTTATCTATGTTTATGGCAGCTTACTGCTTCATTGTATGTAACTATCATGTTTTTCTTCACAATTCATTGTTGATAAACATATATGGTAAGAAATCAGGCAAGAAAAGAAAAAAAATATGTGGTATATATAGTCAAGGACAATGTATAAGGAAGGACGAAATTTGCAGATAATGTGATACTTTACTTCCAACATCCAAAAAATTTCACCAAAAAACTCTCCTAAAATTGATAACCAAATTGAACCATGTAGCAGGATATAAAATAAACAACCAAACAAACAAACAAACAAACAAAACCAGCAGCATTGCTGCACACAAATCATGATCTCACTCACTGAAAAAGAAATTAGGAAAGCAATATTATTCATAATAGTACAAAAATTAAAATCATTGATATTAAACTAAGAAAGCAAAAGACCTCCATAATGAAAGTTACCTCCTTCTGAAAAAGGAAATTGAGAAAGATATCAAAAAATGGAAAGATATTTCCTTTTCCTGGATAGGCAGATCAACAAGTATAATCAAAATGACTATGCTTTCAAAACTGATATGCAAATCTAATGTCAATCTAATCTCAATCAAAATAGCAATATCATTCACACATATTTACAGAAAGCAATCCTAAAGTTAAAAAGAATCCAGGGGCTAGGGATTTAGCTCAGCAGCATAAGCGCCTGCCTGGCAAGCGTGAGGTTGTGAGTTTGATTCCCAGTACCGGAAAAAAAAGCAAAAACAAACAAACAAACAAAAAAGAATCCAAAGTGAGAGAGAGAACAGCAAAACCAATCCTGGGTAACAATAGGTTAAATTTTTAAGTGAAATTTTGCAAAATCACTTTTTCTCTAAAAAGCAAGAAATATACATTCTAAATTCCCAGTCTACGTATAGTGACTTTAACTATTCTTTCTTTTCAGCCCTGTCACTTTTACAAAGAATCATGTAACATATTGCTTATGTAGAATGCTTCTCAACAGGTGATGAACAAACGATTTCTAACAGTTGCTATAAATAATTTTCAAAATTTTGCTTAGGTGCCGAAATTTAAATCTTATTTTATATATTTTGGGCAGCCTTATTCTAATTCCATATCAACTTTTAACCAGAGGAAGGATGGGTATGTAAAAGAAGCATTCCTTTCTGACTGATTCCTGAGGAAAACTCATAGTACTATGCCTTTTTCAAGGTGAACAACATTTTAAAATACTTAATAATTCCTAGTGCCATTTCACAGAATCTTTTTAAGATTCTGCTCAAAGTTAATTATTTGAGAGTGTTTTGTCATTCTGGACATTTTCTTTTCATATACTGCACAATTACTCATAATTCTTTGTTTCTTCCTTCTACTCCTGTTCTTTCTTTTCTTCTTTCCATCCCTTAATTATTATCTTTTTACTTCTTTCTTTATCATATCATTATTCATAATAAATTTACCAAGTAATGAAATCTTGTAGTACCATGCAAACATCTTTTTAAAAAATGATTCACAGGAACACAGTACAGGTGAAAAATATTTTTAGGGTACAGGATAGTTCATATGCAGTAGTACAAGTTTATATGTTCATATATCTTTTGTTAAAAGTTTACAAATGGTTTATTTTCATATTTGGCAATAGTATTAATATTAGGGTATAGAATAATAGTGGAAGGGAATAATGCAGAAAAACAAATTAATGTATTTAAGTAATGACTGTGTTAGACTTTATTTTGCATTCTGGAAGCAGTCACTGGATGAGGATAAGGGAAATGGACAGAAAATGACACTGGCGATGACATCCCTGGCACAAATGTGGACAGATAATGGGAAGACCGAGTCTAGAAATCAGAGTGTTTTACGTGAATCTAAGACCTATTTTAAGTATCAGGATGTGAAAAATATTTTTCAGATACAAAGTCTACAGAAATCAGAGAGTACTGATAGAATGTAGAGACTAAGATGAGAAAGACATGATGTTTCAAATTTCTGATACAGGCAATGAAATGAATAATGCTATCATTCAAAAAAGAAAAATGTATATAGATTTGCATTCCTAGATGATGTGTTCAGGTTGTCAATCCTTGGGAAATATATACATACCTGCATAATTTTGCTTTATTCATTTCTTTTTTACACAACTCTTTTTCTGTGCATCACAATATAGTGACAGATAGCATGGGAATGAAGGTTTGACTTTGGAAGACAGACTGCTTCAGTTCAAATCAGCTCCAAGTGCAGAGTTTACATATTTGCAGGAAAACCATATGTCCATTCTATGCCTTAAAACATTAATCTGTAAAACTGACTTTAAAATAAGACTAGCAAAGCATAATATGTAAGGCTGTTGAGATAACTACAAATGTGTGTAGAATTTTAAATTGTTACACATCCATTTTATATGTTTCTAATGCATCTAGCTGAAATAGTCTCATTTATGTAATTAGCATTGTATCAAATATAAATTAAGTACTGTTGCCATCTCCCCTCCAAAATATCTAGCTATAAGTTATATTCTCCACCCTTTATTTTGTGCCTAGTATTGTAATTAGTATTGTACATATTCTATAAAAAAAATTTATATTCACTAAGTATATACTGTAGCCATGTAATTTACTGGAGCCAGAGAAGTCAGAAAGAGTAATATGTTAAATATCAAACATAAACTCCTTGAATTAAATCACCCCAGTGCAGTGGGAGCCTACAATTATCTGGTCTAAGAAAAATTTAAGTATCTTAAATTCATTTCTTTTTAAAGAAAAATATAAAACTGTATCTGAAAAAGAGGCCAAAAACAAACCACCTTTTGTGAGATAAGGTCTAAACGTGAGCATTATAAGAATGGAGACAGAAATGAGAATCAAAATTGAGGTCATAGCGGTAAACCTGTCATGTCAGAAATAGAGATGCAAAGTGAAGAGAAATAAAACAGGGACACAATGGGGGAGATTCAATTGTTGGCAAATGGCAGGCTGACTATTCTTACAGACTGCTAGAAAACAAAACATCTAGCAGATGGGATGGATAACACAGGCTTAACAGTCATAAATGGATAGCTAAGCAGAAAAACAAGATAATTTGGGGGTATGTGATGGTAGAGAAAGAATGAATATTAAAGAGGAAATTTTTTTAAAAATCCTATAAATTAAACCTGAAGACATTTGCCAATACCAAGACTAGAAACGAGAGTTTTAGCTACTATTCCTGGAATCTTATTAGTTACTTGGGCTCTTCAGATGTGGAAATCTGGAACTGACAACTACACCTCAAAAACTCCTCCTTTCCATTAGGAAATATCTTAGAAAATGCTTCTCATTAGAACATTAAGAAAAGTTGCTTTTTATCCATTATTCTTTTTTATGGAATATCCCTCCAGAGTTCTATCTGTCCAAAAGTGGGACTTTTGGAAAGTGACTGAGTCACAGGGGTGCTACGCTCATGTGTGAACTGCTCCACTGGATCCAGCAAGAGGCAGAGGCTGTCTGAAGAGTGTGCCAGTGGAGGCATGCCTTTGCACAGTGTATCTCCTTCACCACTCCTTCCTTTTCTCTGTGCTTACTGGTTGCCTTCAGATGAGTGGTTTTCCTCTTCTATGTCCTTTCAAATGATGTTTCTGCCTTGGAGCCAGTCAGTCTGGGCCGAATTTCCCACACTTGTGAACCATATTAAGTTTTTCTTTTTTAATTCATAGGAGTAAAGTATTTTGTCCTTGGGATGGGAAAGCAAACAATTATTCTAAGTTTTAAATGAGAAAATTTTGAATATCATACCCTTAGATTCAAAATGAAGCTTTTCTATTATTTGAATTGAGTGCTTTGATTTTTAAAATCTGAATTTCAAGCCTTACATAAAAATGTGATAAGCATGGTATCCTGTGAAAGGCAGTCTAAATCCTCTTTGGGGAAAGTAATCTTCAAAAACAGTTTTCTCAAGATGCCTACTGCTTATCTTCATCCAAACAAAAGTGTAAGCACAAATCTCTCTCTGTCTCTCTCTCTCTCTCTGTCCCCTTACTCTCTCTGAGTGGTATGCATCTTTACACATGCAGATCTGTGTGTGCTTATAGAAAACATTTCTGTAGATGTTCTCCAAGTAGTGAAAGACACCAAGCTTCTGATTCAAAATGTTTAGTGAATCACAACTTAAAATAAACAAGAATTTCCACTCAGACATATCACTGGAAATATTAACAAAAACTGAGGAGTGGGAAGAAAAGTAAAAGATTATCAAATTACTGGGTACAATTTTTATACTGTTATCTTTTAATAAAATATGTAAAAATTTACTGTCTCCAGTTCTTCAATAAAGAAAATTCTAGAACTTTAGAAAAAGTGCTCTAAGCATTGTTGGATATACAAGACCAAAGTGTCATTTTTATAATTATAAAGGTTTACATGCATTTATGATACAACAGAAGAAAATAAAATAAAACCAAACAAACTGTAAATAGGGAAAATAGTAATGTGGAATCCATAAGAGGGAGAGAGAGTTATTATACACTTAATATTCCTGAATTATTTGGAAATTAGGTGAAATAGTGGGTAAATTTAGATTTTTCAAGGTGGCATCTTAAAATTTGAAGGCAAAACTTATAAAGTAATAAGATAAATCCATGGTTGTTATGGTTTGTGGCTGAGTGTCCCTCTAAAGCTTCATGCATCCATGGAGGTAGTTGAGTCTAGTGATTTGTGATTGGTTCATTGTCTAGTGCTGAGATTGGTGGTGTGAGTGCTGCACCCACCTATGGGTGGATAGCCAGCATACAATATAAAAGAATGAAGGGGTGTGCTCTCTCCTTTTTGCCTTTTTGCTCTTTTGCTCTTGTTGCTTCTGGTATCTGCCACAGCCACTATGATACCCTTCTGCCATGCTTCCTTGTCTTGGAGTCAACAGATTATGGACTAAAATTTCTGCAAACTATGAGCTAAATAAACCTTTCCTTCCTTCACTTTTGGCATTGAGTATTTTGTCCCAGAAATGAGAGAAAAGTAACCAAGACAGAATTTGGTATCAGAAGAGTGGAGTCATTGCAATGATTATACCACACCATATGGTTCAAGATCCTTTGAGATAGGCTCACAGGAAGAGTTTAGAAAGTTTTGGAGATGTCTTTTGAAGGGGTAGAGCTGGAACGCCTTAGGCTGTACTGTATGGGAAATTCTGGTTAGAGCTGAGAAAACCAGAAGGCTTATAGAAATCCATATGGTGAAAACCAGCTCAGGAGGTTTCTGCTAAAAAGAAGGACTGCACTGACTTCAGATGATATGTGTTATGGCTTGACAGAAAGTTTGTCTGCATTTTTCTTGTAACCAGAAACTTTGTCTGGTACTAAGATTAAGAGTGCGGACTAATTGATCTGGCAGAAGAAATTTCAAGGCAGTGAAATATTGAGGCTGTGGCATGACTATTGTTGGAGGCTTTTAGCCAGATTTATGTTGTGAATCAAAAGCAAATAGCCCAGCAAGATGGGTTAAAACATTATGAGTTTGTGCAGAAAGGAAGCCCCAGAAAAGGTGTGGACTATAAAGATAGAGCTAAGGAGATCTTGATTTCTGAGATGGATGAGGAGAATTTAAGAGATGACTTGGGGGCATAACAAGCAACAGCAGGTCTCCACCCTTTTCAACCTCAAAACTGCAAAAGTGAAAGACTTTTCTCTGAGGAGAAAGCCAAAAAGCACCATGTTCTAGGATGACAGCAGCCACACTATGTTCCAGAATGGAGGTAGTGGCCACACCAAGTTCCAAAATGGCAGCAGCACCAGTTTTAGAATGGTTACAACATAAAGAATTTGTTCGTCAGAATCAGGTTCAGAATGCTCAGAGATCCATGCACTCAACCCTTACAACCAAGAGATACGAAAGCCTGGCTACTGCTCCAACTGGTAGCAGACCTCAGTGTGATCCATGTGGTGCTAGTTTTAAGTGCATATAGAATGCAAGGGTACTGAGTTTAAAAAAACTTCCATTCCAATTTCAGAAGGCCTAGGAGGCCAAGCAATGTGCTCCTGAGAAGGCAGTGTTTAAAGCTATGAATGTAAAGTCAAAGGTGCGATGGAGAACCCATAGATTTGGAAAAGCCGGGAGTGTGGATTGTCTAAAGAAATCTGCAAGGAGGGAGCAAAGTCAGCCCAAGAGAGAAGCTATGGGAGCTATATCCACTAGAAGTGCAGTGGGAGTAGACTCACTCAAGACTTTTGGAGCTCAAAACCAGATTTCTTCAGACGCTGAAAATGGAACTCCAGGAATTAATGTATTCCCTGCAGATTTTGAACTTCCTTTGGTTCCATTCCTTTCTATCCCACAGTTTGTACCTTTTGGAATGGTAATGTTTATCTCTTACCATTTTATGTCAGAATTGTTTAACTTTGTTTCCTTTTGTACCAGAGGGTATAGATAAAGAGTTTGCCTTAGATCTCGAAGGAGACTTGGGACTTGGACTTTTCAGCAATGCTGAAATTGTTAGGACTTTGGCAACTCTTGGAGATGGACTAAATGTATTTTGCATAATATGAATGTGTAAAAGTCTTTGTGGTCCAGTGGTGGAGTGTTATGGTTTGTGTCTGAGTGTCTCCCCAAAGTCTCATGAAGTGATGGTGGTGGTTGAGTCTAGTGTTTGTGATTGGTTAGTTGTCTAGTGCTGGGATTGACAGTATGACTATTGACTAGTGCACCTGTCCAGTGGTGGGTAACTGACATGCAATATAAGGAGAAGAGGTGTGATCTCCCCCTTTTGCTTTTTATCTCATCACTTGGGGCCACCATGGACTGTTGCTCCTCAGCCACACCCCCTTGCCTTGGAGCCAACAGATTATGGACTGAAACCTCCAAAAACTGTAAGTTAAATTTCTTCCCTAATTTTATATGTTGAATATTTTGTCCCAGCAATGAGAGAAAAGTAACCAAGACAATGGTCAATGTATTTAAAGTCCCCACAAAAAAAATAAAAATAAAAATAAAAATGCAAAAGAGCCATTAAAAATGAAAATCTAAAAAAAAAACTTTAAAAAAAGCTGTTTGTCATGTGTTCAAATAGGTAATGACAAATTGGATCTATAGAGAAATGACCTTAAACTGACAGTGTATATTTTAGAAAATTTAAAAGTTCTATTACATACCATAAGAAATGTAATAGTAGACATAGTTCCCCTAAAGTATAACATGAATATATGTGTTATCAGTGATTCTTATTGTACTGCAGATCATAAGCAGTAGGAAAAAATTATGATTTAATTGTCTTCATGGAGTGTTAATTATCAACAAAAATCACTTGAAGTAATAAAATTTAACAACTTTCAGATACATAGATAAAATACCAATTGTGATCCTTTTACATCTACAGTTAAGAGTCAGAAAATGTTTCCCTTTTTTTGAATGATCCCAATTAAGTAATTGGAAAAGTTTCCTAAGATTTACTCTTACAAAGAAGATTCATGGGTTTATGGAAAAAATAAAATTTATTGAAATGTTAAATAAAGCCAATATGAATGGAGCAGTATATTTACATATGAGAAGAAAGTACAGTATTGATGTAAATTTCATTTCATAAGTCATAATGTAAGATATTTAAAGGATTATGAGGTGTCTCTGTGAACTTTATGTAGAGGAACGCAAAGTCAAAGAGAGCCAAGGATGGCTTGAAAAGAAAAAAAGATGAGAGTTTTGGCTGCGGCGCCCTTTTCTGTCCATGCCGCGTCCTAGTCCATCCACGCCTTGTGACAATCACTTCTCCAGGAAAAGGACACCTCATGTGGGAATTGGGTGTGGGGATCTTGGAATGTTTTGTACTGATAATTGTAATTTGTGTAGTTCACATATGTATGTTTTTATGTGATGCTCAATATGGATTCGAGGGTGGAGACTCCAGGGGGGTTGCTGGAGGCCCTCTAGATAACCCCTTTGTGAGGACTGGTTGTGGGGTTTTGCCTTCTGTGAGTAGTGTGAGAGAGTTTATGTGGGAGCTTTGGGTGGGAGAGCTCATGGAGGAGGATTTGCGGGGTTCCTGTGAGACAACTGCCCTGAGACACTGGACAGGCAGCCAGAGACAGGCAACTAGGACACATATGTTACACCACCGGCCACCTAAGACAGGCACAGGACCTATTGCTGTCCTGCAGGCCCATGACGGGTAAGGCCTGGTTGGGTTCATATGAAGAGTCCTTGACCTAAGACAGGAACTGCCATACTCCCATAAGTGATAAAGGAAACAATGTAGGGAGCGGCATAATAGCCTCACACATCTCTTCCTCCTGCAGGCATCCAGGTGCGTCAGCTTACATTTCCCAAGCTAACTAAGTAACAAGATTGAGATGTTACAAAGGTGAAAAGAGTTAATTAACACCTACTGAGCCTGGGGCGCTACCTGCTTGGGGTTGAGGTTAATTAAAACCTATTGTTTAGGATTGTTCCTGCCTGGCCCTAAGCCTGGGGCACTTCCTGCTTGGGGCTGGGGGTTGCTGCCAAGGTTAGCATATATATATTCCAGCTTCTAAAAAATAAAGCGGATTCAGATTCACTCACAGACTGGTGTGCAGTGTCTTCTGTCTCTCACTCGCCGACTCCCTGTCCACCTTTGGGAAACCCTAGCCCTGCCGCAGCTGGACTCC
>PVLA01010492.1:0-62922 GCA_004027455.1 Hydrochoerus hydrochaeris | reverse complement strand
TGGCCCACATGCTGTTGGCTCTCTCTACCCTGGGGTGCCCCCAACAACTCAAGACCGACAATGGCCCTGGCTATACAAGTGCTTCATTTGCTCAATTTTGTAAGTGCCTTAATATTCTTCATACCACAGGTATACCTTACAATCCTCAGGGACAAGGCATTGTTGAACGCGCACATCATTCTCTTAAGTCCACTATAGACAAAATAAAAGGGGGAACTTGGTACCCTACTCGGGGGCCCCCCAGAAATATCCTTTCACATGCCGTCTTCATTTTAAACTTTTTATCCTTAGATATTTCAGGCTGCTCCGCGGCATCTCGCTTTTGGCATACACAAATGCAAACACAGTTTGCCTCGGTATTATGGAAGGATCCGCTAACTAACACCTGGAATGGCCCCGACCCTGTTCTCATCTGGGGGCGAGGCTCAGTCTGAGTTTATTCTAGGCAAGAAAAAGGAGCTAGATGGCTACCTGAATGCCTCATAAAACAAATAGACAGCCCTTCATCAAAAACTCTATGCGATGCCCAGGAATAATATTCTTTCCTGAGGCACAACCCCCTGTGTTCTCTTACAGATGATACAACCTCCCAAAGCCTTATGGGCCATCATCGGACTCCTGACACAACTACACCTAACGGATGACAATCCCCATCAACCCTGGCAGTGGACCATCGCTCGCTGGGATAATCAAAAGGTGGTTCGGAAAGAGACCACCTCAGAAAAACCTCCCTCTCTTCCATGTGGGGAGGCCTTTTCCCTTACATTGCCCCCTTATTAGGCCCACTAGCCGCTTTACTGTTATTCCTAACTGTTGGCCCCTGCATTTTCCAAAGGATCATGACACTCCTTAAAAATAGGCTTGACGCATTCATGGCCAAGCCCATTCAGGTACATTATCATCAATTGGAGATGGCAGATCAAGAAACTTGGAGGGAAACAATCCCTACAAATGGCCCATATAATGATGTGTGAGCCAACTGCCCTGAGGCACTGGACAGGCAGCCAGAGACGGGCAACTAGGACACATATGTTACGCCACCAGCTGCCTAAGACAGGCACAGGACCAATTGCTGTCCTGCAGACCCATGATGGGTAAGGCCTGGTTGGGTTCATATGAAAAGTCCTTGACCTAAGACAGGCGCTGTCCCCGTAGGGCCCGCCATACTCCTGATTTTAAATATAATAAAGGGAGGAGATGTAGGGAGCAGCTTAAGGTAATTGCCGCCGTCCCACCCCTCCTGCCTGAGGGCGTTCTGTGTGTCAGCCTACACTACCCACGATCCTCTCCTGCATCAGAAATGCTAAATAAATTCTCAAGTAGAAGTAAGGCCATTAGTAACCATAAGACAATATAGCACCGTGCTAGGGGTAAACTTTTCCATGGAGTGGAAATCAATTGTATTTCTACCAGGAAAACTCACTTTATTCCTGAGTCAAGAGTCTTTGCATTACTACCCATCTACAAATCCCAAGTTGTAAATAGACCTAAACCCCCAAGATGAAATGATTTCAGGTCAACTAGGGACTGTCCAATACTTCACGAAGAGCACACGGGGATGCCAGTTACCATTTCCGGTCCTTCTTCAGTTTTTCCTCATGCAGCACTGGGAAAACCGTCGGAATAGCTCAGCCAGGAGAGCAGTGGGTCCTGAGCCTCGGCAGAAGCCGGGCTGCACTTGCCTTCCCACACGCGCATCGGCTTGTCCTGGTGGGAAGTCTGGGTGCTCACGGGAGACTGAGGGCTTCAGAGCCTGGCTTTCCCTGCACTGCGGTGCCTGCACAGGTCACCATTAAAGAAGGGAGTGACTGAGGAGATGTGGGTTTAGGGACACAGAATTCCAAGCTTCTGGATGGAAAGCGGGGTGGATGTTCATGGCACTTGCAGAGTGAGCAGGTGTAAGGTGTGGAGCAAAATGTGGAGCGAGCATGGTTGTTTCAATTCCTCCTTTGCTCACACTGCAACCATGCCTGAATCCAGAAAGACTCATTACGACTGTTTCCCCTGGTAAAAGTCTATGACCCTGTACTTTTTTTTTTTTTTTAATAAAGTGTCCATCTGGGTACAGTAGTGGGCACAGGGACTCATCCTCAAAAGGACAAGAGGAGGGGCGTGAGAGAAGCCACACACATTGCCACGCTTGTGCTGCAGCAGCCCCCAGAGCAGAAGCGGCTTTGGCTGTTTGAAAAGAAAACTCCGCGAGGCAGCCCCAGGGGTGGTTTTACACAACGGGGCCGGGCCGGAAACCTCAGTGCCCATTGTGTGTGAATGCCATGAAGTAGCCAGGTGCCCACTCGACTGACTGCTACTAGGGCTGCATTTGTGGTTTCTTTGGCTTCTCGGGTAGAAGTTAAAGAAGCAAATGGGATCTTTCCAGCCCCGCCTGGCCCTGGAGCCAATGAGACGAGACATCACTGTGTCTCGCTGCTGAGAAGCTTGCTCTGCAGGGTGGGCTGGGGACAGTGTGTGATGTGGGATCCAAGGAGATCTGAGGATAGGTCCCACAGGTGCCCCCAGGGTGGGAAGGGGCTCACTTGCTCCTGGGCCCCTGTCCCCTCTCTGGGTCTCACAAGTCTGTGGCAGGACAGGGTGTGGGAGAAGGAGAGGGAGCAGTCAGTCTCCCAGGATGGACCATGGCCTTAGGATCTTCATACACTGTTTATGGACCTTGGTGACTCTGGTAGGTGTTCAGCTGATATTTGCATTTTAAGAGAAACAATGAATTAGCACATGTGTGTCCATACTGGTGCCATGGTGAGACCTCGTGCAGTCACAGAACAGAGAAATATCAGGTGAGGCTTCCTTCACCGCACTGACTCAGGGAACAGGGTAGCAGCTGCCTGACTGCCAGGCTGCCCACGTGCCCAGTCTGTGGTGGGCAGGATGTCAGGCTTCCTGGAGGAGCTGCTGGGGGAGAAGCTAGTGACAAGCAGTGGTGAAGAAGTGGACATGCACTTGCTGGGCGCCCGCGGCCCCTCACTGCCCGGACTCTGCTTCTGCTGCAACCTGAGCGCCCCCTGCACGCAGCTCAGTGCCAACCTGGCCTCCTCAGCTGTCGGGGAGGGGCGGCATCTGGGCTGGGGCTGGGGGCCCGGGTGCCTCGGAACCCGGGCCATGGTGCTGCCTGGAGATCGTTTCTGTGTCCTCTGACCAGGACTAGTGGCAGCGGCAGGATTTTGTGCAGGACAAGCCGTGATTGGTGCTGCCCCACAAGGAGAGGCAAAGCAAGAACTAAGGAATAAGGATTTTGTTCCTTGGGAAGAGAATCGAGCAGCCAAACCATAGCTTCCCGTGAGCCAGCCAGTGTGCAGGCTGGGAGCCAAGAAGGGCAAGCACCCCCACCCCGTAAGCCGTGGGCTGACTCCGAGGAACTCAGGCTGAGATGATGGCACCTGAAGTAAAAAAATATCTCCATGCTTGCATTGTTTGATTGACTTTGCAGACCTAAGCCGGTAGTCTGAAGAGCTATTGGGAGGGTAACAATATGCATTCTAGCAACTGTGGGGGATTTCCTTCTGTCTTGTTTTTGAAATCCAATGTTTTGTTCCATTCCTGTATCTGCTAACCTGAGTAACTATTTTGAAGATGACAATATGCAACATAACAACCGTTGTTAAATTCCTATCATCTTGTTTTGAAAACCTGTATCACTATTGTTGTTATTTGGTGATGTTGTTTTGCTTTTGTTGTTGTTTTTGACTTGTTTGCTTCTTGATTTTTCTGTTATTTCTTCTTTCTCTTTAAAATAAAATTTTAAAAAAGAAACACAAAAGAATTGCAGGTAACACCGGAGGTGGTGGCAATGATGTGAGGGCTGATTGGGACACGTGGTGAATGTTTCAGATTAAACATTAACACAGTGAAAGGCGGTTGCTTTAATCTCCCTCCGGATGCCCCTGGCTTCCAACGCCCTCACCCCGTTCTTCCTTCTGCCCGAGCCGAGCCGCACCCTCTGGAGTTCCTCTTTCTGTGGCTGCTTTGATGTCCTGATTTAATCTGAAGTAATCGCAGCCATTTCTGTCAAGTAAAAACACCACGCTGTGTCCTCAGCCACCTTGCTCACTGGATCTGGCACCATGTGACTGCTGGCTCTTCCTGAAAGCCCAAGTGACAGCAAATAACTTCCCCAAATGGCCCAGGAAGTGGCAAGAACAAGGGATGTGAGAGTGTTTTGAGGCGGGTTAATGTCAACATGTCTTTAATTACAATAAGAAGAAATATTCCCTGTCTCTTCTGATCACTCTCGGTATGCTTTGATGCATGTTTAATCTATACTTAAATTGATTCTTATTTTTCCAAAGTGGGTGGAATGGAAAAGTTGGGGAAAGTCAAGGCCATGCCCAACCCGAGCGCTGCAGTCTCAGCAGCTTCTGTGGACTCCTGCGAAGCCTGGCGTCCAGGCCCCACGGCTGTGCCCTTCCCCACTAAGCTGTCACCCAGGGCACCAGCTAGTAAGTCCCTGCCCAGTCTGGGGCGATCCGTGGCCAGTGTCCACACCGGCAGCATGCACATCACAACAGTGTCTCATGGCAGAGGCTGCCCCAAACCACCACTGGCTGAGTAATTACTCCAAAAGTAATTACTCCAGAAACTTCTAGACTGAAAACATGTGCTGGTCCACACCGGACAATGAGGGGAGCCCAGAGCCCGGCACTTCCTCCTGGGAATGACACAGTGGCATCTTCAATCCAGGACCAATTTCCTTCTTCTCGAAACATCAGTATCCCAAGCTTAGTGCTCCCAGCAGACACAGAGAGACACACAGCCATCTCGTCTTGCTGAACTGGCCCATTTCCTTGCTCCACACCCTCAAGGTACAGAGGCAAAGTCTCATTTAGTAATCAAGGGCCAGTCGCTAGATAAACATCTCCACCCCCCACTCCACCCCCCCCGCCCCGCCCCCATCGCTGGGCCCGCAAACATGATTTATCCCCGGGAGCGATGTGCTTACTCCAAACCTCAGACACAGCAAGTTAGTCCTCACATCAGTGAAGCATGTAAGTGACCACAAGGTTCGGGCGTAGCCTAGGACCCAGGAGTACAGAGTGCACCGTTCCCGGGAGAGAGACTGGAGGAGGAGGTGGAGCGCCAACTCGTGCTTCGTTGGACCAGAGGTTGTTGAGTGCTTGGGACATCTGAGAGCCCTATGAAGAGCAGGGATAGGGAGAGAGCGAAGAAAACCCTTGCCTAGCGGCCTCACGGGAGCAGACAACTGCAGCAGCTCTGGGAGGAGAGCAGAGGCCGTGCTGCGGTGACGGTGCCAGCTAGGGGGAGGCCAGCACTGGCCAAGAGCACCAGGATGGAACGTCCCTCGGAGCCATGGCTAGGAGGTGGCCCTGGACTTGGCCAGGCTGGGAGGAGCAGGTGGGGGACACGGAAAGGAGGAGATCCAGAGAGGAAGAGGGGAGAATGGGGAGAACGTCACCCTGTGCTGAGCCCCGGAGGACAGAAGAAGGCAGGTGCGAGCCGGGAGACAGCAATTCTAGCGAGAAGAAAACAAGCACAGCGGCCCAGGCTGGGAGAACTGGGGAGATGCAGCTGGTGGCTGGTGGGCAGTGGGGTCAGAGAGGGGCAGGAGCCGGTGAGGGGCGCCAGCCAGGAAGCAGCCCCGGAGAACGGGCTCTCGCAAGTACGCCCTGACAAGTGAGTTCAGGCAAGGAGTTATTTCCCACTTGGTGACAGCAGTTTACAGGCTCCAGGGGGCCGGAGGGCCAGGCAGCATCCTGTGCGCTGACACTGTCCCTGGAGGGGCCAGCAGGGGTGACAGTGGATGCTGACGGAAGCTCTGGCCAAGCAGCTGGGACAGCAGAACCCTGGGCCTGCAGCCCCACCCGCCAGTCTCCGGAGTTCTGCATCTTTACCCGGGTCGCAGGATGCGTGTGTGCAGTGTACAGATGCCTCTGCCAGCGTCCCCAGCAGAGATCACGGCTCGGCAGCAGCGAGGTGGCCTCGCCTCCTCCGGGCAGCTGAGCACGCAGCCTGACACAAGAGCACCCTCTTCTGTGCATCCCAGGCCGCGCACAGCAGCAGCGGGGGCCACGGTCCTGGTTTGCATCTGTCCTCACGGTCCTACAGTCCAGTTCCCGTGCAGTCGCCTGAGATGGTGGAGAGGCGGAGGGGCAGAGCAGAGGTCCGGACCGGCCGTGTGCAAAGGGAGAGGAAGCGCTCAGAGCCCCGCTCTCCTCTCAGGCAGCACCCATTCCGGCTCCCCAGGCTCCTCTGTGCACCCATCCTGGGAATGCGGAGAAGGAAATGAGGCCTGAATGCAGGAGACAGAGACGCACGGAGGGGATGAGTAGGATGGGACAGGCGCCAGCCGTGCGACGAGCGCGTCACGTCACGTCACGCAGGGTGCGCCTTGTGGAAAGGTTGAGACCGGGGATGGGCCCGGATCTCCAGCAGCGCGAGAAAGAAACCGCGACTGGGAACCCAGCTCGGGCTCTGCCTTAAATGTTTATTGAGTGACTTAAAGTACCGGCTTCCCAGGCCTCCCAGGGGGACAGAAAGCCTCATCAGCCGTCTGTGCCTTGAATTACTGGTTGTTTTGGATAACAATGGCCAGGGTATGCGGCACATAAAACAGTCACCGGGTGTCGGGGTTCGTGGTGCTGATGGCCCTGGTCAATCCCCCTACCTGTGCAGCAGGCTGGGGTGGCCGGAGGCTGCGGGCCCACCAGGCCTTGCTGGGGCTTCAGCTCCCTGGCCTGGGATTTTCATCCTCCTGGGCATCTCCTCATGGACGGTGATGTCCACCGTCAGAGCAGCCCTGGAGGGCGCCTTCCCTATGAACATGGCAGGACACGTTACTGTTCGCGCGGGCCGTGGGGAGGTTCAGCTACTTCAGATGTGAATCTTATCTACCATGCAGATCCGTCATAGCCTTGCAGTGACAAGGCCCTGGAGTTCCTGTGTGCCACCTGACAACTCAGCTCTCTGAGGCCTGAGGAGGCCCTGGCAGTGGGTGACATCCGGCTCTCTTTGGAGAAGGGAGTCCCAGGCAGGGAAGCTGTGCAAACTTGCAAAGCTCCCGGAGCCAGGAAGTCACCATCAGGGCCGAACTCAGAGTGACCCTGTCCACTCCCGACCCTGACCTGCTTCCGTGGTGGGGGGGCCTCTCTGTAAGTCCCTGACCTGACCCCAGAACCAGGACTCCAGGCTAATTAGCTAATTTCTCGGCGCCCTCTCAGCCCTTGCAGGAGGCCTGGGCATCCCTGACTGAGAAGAGAATGACTAAAACAAGAGCTGTGAGCTGGTCCATCACCACCTGGGTGAGGACGGCAAAGGACCGCACGATGAGCTGGTGAGATTGCCCCACCCCTGCCCCTTCGATCGCCCCACTGTTAGGCAGAGTGGGGACCTGCAGGGGTGCAAGTTAGGTGTGACTGCACGTGTACCTCAGATGAGAAAACCTCACTCTGGATGAACTAAACTCCTGTCTATCATTTGCTCCTTGAAAGCTCTTGGGAAACAGCTCGACATGGAGGGAATTAGAAATACCACCCCTCTCGGGGCTGAGCTGCCGCTGGGCTCAGGTCCTCAGAGCCCCCTGGCTACATCCTGCACAGCTGCATGGCCTGCTAGGGGCGACAGGGGCTCAGACAGCACCTGCCACCTCATGCCTTGAGGTGTAACCCGCCTTTCACACCAGCCTCACGTGTACTCACGCAGGCTCCCTGGAGTCCAGTTCCTTGGTGGCTTCTACCCCGCCTCTTCCTGTGTAGAAAGTGCATTTCTCTCCCCCTGGTGCTTTCTTCCTGGCTCCTGTGCCTTCGTGAGCACGTTAGCAACATGCGTCTGGGTTAACTTCAACCACGCAGCGCAGGTGCCCTGCGCAGTGGTCCCCTCCGCAGCCAGCCAGGGACTGGCAGCTCCAACTCCACTCAGTGCTCCGAATCCTCCAGCACAGGGGCTGCTGGTAACCCTGGACCCTTCGCAGCCACTGTGCAGGTTCTGTGTAGTGATTGGCCTGTCCTCTCCTCCTCTGGGCCTGGTCATCGTTGTAATCTGAGGACCAGGCTCAGCAGCTGGAACCGGAAAGAGATGAGGGAAAGTCTGTGGCATGATTGGATGAGCAGACATCCTCCCTCCATGCGCAAGTGAGTCACCTCTGCCCCAGTGTCCACATGCACAAGCCCAGGATCACCCCAGTCACGCAGTTTACAAATGACAAATGACAGACCTGGGGCTCCCTGTGCACTACTGGCACTATGATCGAGTGGCAGGGCCAGGCACAGGTCACACTGTCAGAGCTGGCTGGTACGGCAAGTAGATATGCAAACATGAGATGTCCCCATCACCAGTGCACAGTGCGTGTGACAGTGGTCCCATAAGACTGCAGTGGAGCTGACAGGTTCCTGCCAGCATCAGAGGGTGGGGAGGAGCCCCTCCCAGCTGCACTTGGTGTGGATCGTGTGCACCCTCCTGGCTTGTGCGCTGTCACCATCGGTTCACAGCAGACCGTGGTCACTGGAAGCAGAGCTCACACCTGTTGTTTACAGTGACTCCCTCGCTTCATCAGCCCTCATGCTGGATTTAATCTTGGGGTCCTTCTGGGGATCAGTCGGCCACCACAGCAGACCCCCCCAGCCCGGTTAGCAGCAGCCCCGCCCTCCAGGCCTGTGGAACAGTCTACGTCGCTCACTCAGCAATGAAGTCATACACCGCGTGCTTCCCACCGTGGTCCCGGTTGAGCGACAGACATGACCCTAATTACTTAAGGAGCAGGGAGCGTTTGAGTTCTCCTAGGACCGTGGCTTTGTTCTGAACATTACAGGACGTGAGCGGCACGGGGAGTAGAGCTGTCTATTGATGATGGGCACTGCGCTGGGGACTGAGGTGAGACGCCCTGTCATTGTAACCTGCACTCTGGGTATCAGTGATCCACCCAGGAGAAAGCCAGAGGGGAAGTTAAATGGCAACGTGTGCTGAATAAAGGGGGACAGCGTGGTGGTAGCTGGTACACACGGCCATGCCTGACACTTAGGAAACTCAGGTACAAGGAGCCCCTTGACACATCCAGTCCTGCTGAATCCTCGCCCCACCTTGGTTCTGCTGTGGTCTCGCTACGGTAGACAAAGAAAAGTCATCTAGGGAAGGGTGTCGGGGAGCAGCCACAGAGGCAGGAAGTAGAGGAGCCTGCATGCACAACCCCAAGCCCATTTGCCAATAAAGCTCACCCTTGTAGCTACCTCGTCACGCTCAAGTGATAAACTGCTCGCCTGTGTGGGACCCGTCATTTGAACAAACTGAACAAAGTGCTCAAGATACGGTGTGGACTTTGGAGTCCAAGGGCTTCCAGCCCCTGGGACACATCCTTTGGGAAGCGGGTGAGGAAAGAGCCCTGGACCAGAACCAGAGAGGGAGGAAGTGAGGGTTCAGACTCGGATTCTCCCGTGAGCTCTCTAAGTCCGGATTTTCCCTAGGATAATGAAATCCCCCGCACAGCTTAGAGTGCGTGTAAACAGATGGGAGCAGATTGCAGACACTTTAGGAGATGGCCCTCTGCCCTCTCCCTGGGTCTGTGCCCTCCCTGCCTCCCAAACCCAGATGCCCACAGCTCTCTGCTCACGGAGGTGCCATGCGAACCTTCACTCTTGGCTTTTCTAGAAACCAGGATTGGCAGACACCACCTCAGCTGCAGAAACTGCATTTCGAGATCTCTCAGAAAATGAGGGTGGGACAGAGCAGGGGACTGAGCATTGTCAGAGGAAGTAAAACATCCTAGGCCACTAGATTGGCAAAGGATGCAAAGAGCACAGAGAAACTGCCAGAAGCGCGCCAGGCCACCGATGCTGCATTTCTGTTTGTGGGAAATGTCCTGTGGGTGTGAACGTAGCGGCTTCCTTCTCAGGACAGGCTCCCTCCAGAGGCCCGAGCTGGGTAGGGCCGCAGGGAAGCCCTTGCTCTGGCGAGGACTATCCATTCGCAAGCCTTCAGGCATTAGGCTTCTTCCCACTGTGTGAGTGGGAAACGCCCAGATGAGGAGTTTGGAGATGAACGAGCTGGTGGCAGAATGAATCAGCTTGAGGCCCATGTGTGGGTAATGCTGAAGTTAGCTCATCACAACTGTCGGTTAGAATTATCCAGAGTGGAGATTTGGGTTTGGTGGAAGCAGGGAGAGGAAGGCAGAGAACAGTGGAAAATTGAAATCAAGCATCGCCAGGCTCCACTCTGGACAGACTGACAGGCCTTTCACTAAGGAGAGGATGAGTCCAGCTCTGAGGGGTAACCAGGGATGGTGAACCCCGGAATGAACTGGGACCTCTTCAGACCTAACACCTGTCCAGACTACAGCGCCTGCTGCCTCTGGGTGGCCCCTGGTCCTCGGAGACTTGGTCTCACTCATCAGGCAGCCCCTAGAGGACTCGAGCCATTCTCTACTGCAGAGACGGCTCGGTGCCTCTGTGGGTCATAAAGATGCGGGGGAAGGGGATCCGCAAGCCAGCGACCACACAGCAGCTCCCGGGTGGAGGACGACTCCAGGACCCCATGCACATCCCCCTGCACCTTCCACTCTGCCCCGTCATTCTCACCACCTAGGCCCCAACTCTGCACAGCATGGTAAAGCAGCTCTGAAGCTGTCTCAGCCCAGTGTAGAGATATATCCGCCATCCTTGAAATGCGTATATTTAATCAGTTGGGAGAAATTATTTGCCAGGCACCCTTTGTGAAGGGCTTGTTTCACAGCAGGGCACTTTGGGGCTCAGCACTCCACTCTGGCTGGCGCTGCTGCCCATCAGCAGAGCTGCTCATGGAGTGGCAGAGGACATGGAATGGGGTCCCCACTGCCTCTCTACCTCTAGAGGCAAAGACAAATGACATCTGCTCTTTGATGCAAAATTGGGCAGTGCCTGTCCACTCCCTACTGAGTCCTGGCATCATTATGTGAAATGTTAGCTGCCACTTCTCAGAATGAAAAATTGTGCAAGGCTGTGCTCCAGAGTCTGGGCTGAGGTTCCCACAGAGTCACCCCTGGCTGGTCTTGCTTTCACTGAGGGTGAGAGCCAGGAAAACACCAGGCCCCCTCTTCCTGGCAATGTTCCCAGTCTGCCACTGGGGTTCAGACCCGCCTGGGTCCTGGTTGAGCAGGAGAGCCCTTGGGAACCTGTGTGTGTGTGTGTGTGGGGTGCATCTCCCAGGAGTGAAAGAGCAGTGTGAACTTATTTTTTAATGGGAACATTGAAATATTTTATTAAGCACTGTAGGTACAGTTTTAATCGTATGTATTGGATTTGGAGCGGGGCTAGAGAATTTCCCAATCATTTTGCTACAACCTCAGCAACCTGCTTTACTGATTTTACTATTCAGTGACAAATGTCCAGCTGCATGGCAGTGACTGCTGGACCCGGTTACTGCCCACGGCCACCTGATGTAGCCACTCGCAGGCGAGGAGCACTCAGCGATGTCTGAAGACAGACGACTTGGTGAAAAGCCCTCGAGTCTCCACAGTTACGCGTTTCACCTCACTAGCAAAGACACCTATGTCACAGGCATTTTTACAACAGGCAGCTTCGGGGGTAATGACCAAGTTCAAAGAGGATAAGCTGGTCTGGGGCCCTCATGTGAAATCCACAGGTGGAGGTCAATTCACAAATGTATAGTGCTGGCATCTGCTCCACGGCACATTCTTGCTGTACAGCATGGCTCACCCCACACGTATCTTCCTCACAAAAGGTGTCATAAAATCAAAATAATGAAATACTTCTCTGATGGGGTCTGCAATACGGTCAGTAAGGACAGAACATAAGTAGGAAATATCAGCAGACTGCGTAGCATGTGAGAAAACACACAGCAACCTGGCAACAAATGAAATAAAATCCAGGACACAGAGGAGCCTGCTACCTGCAGGTCCTGATTTTTAGCAAGACCTGAAGGAGCCTTGAGCAGGACAGGGGGGCTGGGGGGCAGGGGGCAGGGTTTGCAGGCCGAGGGTCTCAGGAAAGGCCTCATGGATCAGAAAGCTCGGGTGGCCGATGGTCACCGAGAGCAGGACAGCATGACAAACGTGGTGACAAGGACTGGAGGGAGGGTGGGCCACACGAGTCTGCACTCCACGGGGCGTGAGGAGAGGTGTTTGCAGGGTGTTCCGAGCACTCTGCCGAGGGTGAGAGGCTGCATCACGGAAGGGCCAAGAGACCAGCCTGGGGGGGAGATGCCAATGGCCTGGAGTCAGGCAGCCGGCAACAGAGGCATCAGAAGGCGGAGTCCATTCCATTCCCAAGGTACAGCCGCCAGGAGCATCTGACAAGGTCGAGGACAATAGAACACATAAATTGCGTACGTTACAGCCTCACGTCTAACAAGGCTCATGGGTGGATGAGTGCACTCGGTGGGTACCTGTGTGCCTACACACGCAAATGTACTGGGGGACAGGGGAGGATACCTCTGGATAGGTGATAGTAATCATTGCTTTGCCAATAATAGAAACGAAACCTATCAGACAGGCTTGTTCACATATGGCTGGGTTCTACCTGGTCTTAGCTAGTTATTCTTTATTTTCATTTTTCACAGGGGGAATCTTCATCACTGCGGCCCTGTGAGCTGCCAAGAGCTCTGCGTCCACTTCCACCGGGGGAAGCCGCTCTGCGGAGGGGAGGGGGAGGGGGAGGGAGAGGGGGAGGGGGGAGGGAGGCGACAGCTGCAGGAGAAACTTTTGGAGACAACCTAAATCCATACATTTTTTCAGAAATAGTTTTTTCCTTCTGTCTGAATTCCTGGATAATCATAGGGCATAAAAGAGAGAGAGAGAGAGAGAGAGAGAGAGAGAGAGAGAGAGAGAGAGAGAGATCTTAGGAGAATAAACAATAAAATAAGATAAAAATTTAAAAATGTTAGGTTGCTAAAGCCAAGTGATCCCATGGGCGTGTGTGGGTGGGCAGGGACACGCTCGTGCTGGCCACCGAGGAGCCTTCTAATGACAATTCTGCCTGGCGGGTGTAACGTGTGCACACACCACGCTTTTGGTCGCAAAGGATGTTGGGTGATTTGGTGCACGGTACTCATGGCCACGGGGTTAGAGGGTCTGGTGAGTTGTTTCCCAGCCTTCTGCAGCAGGGTGCTTTTCAAGGGGAGGGAGGCGGCCCGAGTCAGCACCTACCTCAGCATTAGGAAGCCCTGCTTTCTCGCTTCGCCAGGCATTGTTCCCTCGACGCTGGACATGGTGGGCATCGCTGTGCGGGCACAGCAGCATCCTCGGGGCTTCTCCTCAGAAGACTGGGAAGGAGCTCCCAGAGGTCGGCACATGCTGGGTAAGGAAAAGCTGTGAATGCCACAAGGCTGTCCTCGTCACCCAGACGAGGACAGCCGAGAGGACAGCCGAGGGCTGAATTAGGAGGAGAAGTTGGCGCATGGACGAAAGGTGCCCAGATCCTAGTCACTAGGGAAACTCAGGTCAGTACAGATCAGAGAGACGAGGCCAAGACTCCTACCAGAAGAGCTAGAGCAAAAAGCTTGTCTAGAAGAGTATCCAAGCCCACTTCTGTGCCTAAGTGGGTCATGGATGCATGACCGTGGGGTCTGGTGTGGCCCCTCTCCCCTTCCTATCTGGCACTGTCCGGCCTCTGCTTCCCAGGCACTGTGACCCATGCAGCTGTGCTACCTACACCTTCCTGCCATCAGGTTCCTGCCTCAGAGCTGCTGACCACAGACTGAAGCCTGGCAACCCGAAATCACTGAAACGTCTCCTCCTTTACACTGTGGGAGTTGGGTATTGAGCCCAACAACAAAAAGCTGAGGAATACAGAATATAAAATGATATAGAGACCTACGAAAGATTGAGCAGTTTCTTTACAAAGTTAATCACACACCACACAGGCTAGCCGTTCTACTCTGCTTATCTACCAAGAGAATTAAAAACACACAATTACATAAAGGTTTGTACATGCATATTCATAATAGTATCCAGTTTAATAACAACCAAAAGGTCCATCAATTGCTTCAAGGATAAACAAAAGATAGTGTGGCCATACACGGGAACGCTAGTCAGCCACAGAAAAGAGAAAGTTCGTCGTTTTAGAGGGATGGTAACTCTTTCTCTTGCTCCCTTAAGGTCTGAGGCAGAGAGATTCTCAGCCTCCGCCTTTCTCTCTTGCCTGCTCTTCAGGAGAAGCAGGGCTCCCGCTCCCGGGAAGACTGCGACAGGGAAACCCCGGCACAGGCAGTGGCGGCCAGGCGGCCCTGGCGGGGGAGGGAGGTGGCTGTGTATGCAGGAGTGCGGGGCAAGGCGCTTTTCAAGGCCTTGGCTGTCGGGACATAATCACAGTAAACCTCTTTCTTTTTTAGCCTGAAGTCATTGAAAATCCTTCTCGTGGCTCCCAGAGTCAAATGGCACAAATCTTGGAGAAAGAGAAAAGCTACTTACATGCCAGCAGGCCCGGGCGTTTCCACCAAGGACTCACCTGGAACAAAACCGGAGGTTCCTAACTTTTAAGAAAATCAGCTTTAAAAAGAGTCTCCTAACTTTTCTCTTTTGTTCTCCCCACCCTTTTACTCCGTGAGCACCTGCCTGCTGTCCTTCTCGGATGCCCCGGGAGGGGACCAGTGTGACCTGACTTAGACATGTTTCTCATCAACTCGTTGAAAATTCACTGAACCGGGAAGATGAGATTTGCTGTCAGATTATTTAGCATTGTTTACAAACAAGTAAATGACCTCTAACTGCAGTTTCAAAAATTGGAGACAAAAAGGAATTCCAGGGGACACATTTCAATCTTCTCCATTGCTACGAAGTGACAGAAGCATCTTGCTTCTGTTACTAGCTGATCTGCAGTTATCAGACATTTTACATGACTTTGTTCTGAAATTTATTTTCTGACCAGAAACTATGGCTTGGATGAAGAAGAAAAAAAGCTCCCTCTATTACTAGAAGTTTAGAAAGTTCAGTTTGTCGCAGTCAGACTTCCTGTTACATTTTCCCAGGATGCAGAGGGACGAGGTGACATCCTGCCCCATCCTGGGCCAGAGCCCTAGGCCTCCCATCACTTCCCTCGGAGTAGCAAGCAGCTGCGCTTTTCACCCCGCGACCCAGTTCCGACTTCAGTCACTGACTGGAAATTCAGCACTGACAACCTCACAGGTCTTAACAATTTAAGCGCTGCCCGAGATCTGCACCCATTTCTTGTCGATGACCAGCCGCAAAGTCCGAAGGGTGATATTTATTCCTTTACAATGTCATTTTCCTAAGGAGCTTATAAATTATTTCCATGAACCATGTAAAAATTGGAGTTTTGGGGGAAATATAGAAAGGAGCCTCTTCCCAAGTAGTCCCGACTTCCTTCCCTTTTATAAGTCCATGGTGAGTCCCAGTCCTGTATCTCAGGGAACAATACAGAGGGAAACATCTCCAAAGGAGATCTTTCTCAGGCAATAAGAGGACCAGAAACATTTCCCAAATATTCGATGGGAAAACTCAAAATAAAAGTTCTTATTCCTAGGTTGTAGGCAATGAGATTACATTTGGTTTTCACTTTAAGAAGATCCAATATGCGTGAAGCTCTAATTTATCAAGGTCATTCAAATTGCAAAATGATTCTTTCCTTTTACTGCAAAGCCGTCAGGAGATACCTGTTATGGGTAGGTGCTTGACAGAGGTCTGAGCCCAAGGAAGGCAGAAAAGTTCACACCTAAGAGAGAGAGGAGAGTGCAAACCTCAGACCTCCCAGGATACAACTGAAGTCAAGACCAATTGGCTCTAAAACAAGACCATAAACAATTACATTTTTGATTAATAAAACTTGGCCTTGCTGCGCCTGCTTTATTGAAAGAGGCCCCCTGAAGCCTTCTTTCTTTCGGTAACAGTATCTACCTCGGGGCCTGCCGCCTCTCCCCAGAAGACGGTTAGTCCTTGGTCCCAGGAAAAGTGATACCGCGTTTCTTGCTTGTGTGTGCAGCGGTTGCCTAGCACTGCAGTAAATTCCACACGGCAGCTGGCAGTGGGATCAGCCCGGCGGGGCTAAGTGAACCCCGGAGTCATCTGCCAGGCAGGCGCATTAGGGGGAAACATCTAAAGCCCAGCACTGGATTCTCCCCTGCCCGGAGTCTCCTGCCCTGGGTAACATTTTGGCCCAGCAGGCTGAAACGTGATCTTAAACAAGGCTCTTATTAAGTGGATACAATGCAATAATGCGGAGTTTTTGTTGCATTAGTGGAGTTAAATGCATTTTATGAGTGCTCATTAGGAGGTGGGAAACCGGAGCTAAGGGTTCATCAGCCACGGGAGGCCCCTGGGAGGCGGGTGATTAAGCAGCGTGGGGCCAGGCGGGTCTGGGCCACACACAGCAGGTCGGGAAAGCGCGTCCGCTCGCCTGCTTCTCCATGGTTAAACTACATGTCTGCGAGCAGTTTGGGGAAGAAATGTTAAGTTATTTTCAACTACAGGTCAGCTGAAAATATGTGCTTCTTGGTGGAGCTGTTAATTTGACAAAAGGCAGAAGCCCAGGAAGAAGGCCCTCTTATGATTTATGTTTCAGATCTGAAAGGAAGTCGTTTACTTTTGAGACTTAAAAAAAAAAACAAAACTTGCTATCCACTGTCCAAGTTAAAGGACATTTCAAGAACACTGCTTTTATTCCGTTTTGGTTTTGAGGGGGACAAATCTGGTGGAAGCCTCTGTACATGAAATGGATTTTATTTCTTAAGCTTCACATTAGAAATACTTAACCCAGGAGCAGAAAATCTTCAGTGTCGCCAGCATGAGTGTCTGACGCAGGCCTGGCCCGAGATCCTATTTTAGATGGTCTCCCAAATGGCCTCCTCGGGCCTCCCCACAGCAGCCGATATTTTCTTTTACCATCAACCCTTGAAATATGCAGGGACTTGGGCCAGAACTCGGTTGTCAGGGGAGATTCTGGTGTGTGTACACACACACCCCTACTGCCCCGAAATAAAATGCAGGGTATTTTAAACACCTCTCCTTGTTTAATTAAAATCACTAAACATAATTTTAAACCGAAGGGTTATATATAAGCAGGTTTTAAATAACCTTGGAACTTCAGAACTTGGGAGTGAGACAGTTATCAACGCGCCTGTCTCCGTGACAGACCCTTGTACGGTGGCCAGTTCTGTGCCACGCGTCTGGTCCTGTTCCGTCGTCGGCTCTCACTACCTCTTGCTGTGGTTTGGGTGAAGTCTCCTAACAGCTCACATGTTAAAACTTGGTTTCCAAGATGGAGGTCTTGAGATAGGAGGGGACATTTTTGGAGGTGGAGTGGGGTGGGAGGGTCACTGGGTTATGTTCTCAAAGGAATGGGGGGCCTGTCTCCCTCAGTCCTTTGTTTCCTGGCTCCTCCAGTAGGAGATCTGGTCCAGCCTGGGCTCCCATCATGATGCACCAACCTGGACAGAGGACAAAGGAATGAGGCCCCCTTGTCTTGGACTGGAATCTCCAGAACTGTAAACCACAGTATTTTATAATAGTAATGGAAGTTGACCAATGAACATTTCTGCTCCCAAATTTTTTGGTTCTAGCCTCCCATTTCCTATTATTTGCAGGAAGTCTATAAAGTTAGCACGTCCCAAACCAACCTCGTCATGAGTTTCTCCCAGGTCACCACTGCCATCTGCACAGCCATCCATGCTTGAACCCTGGGCACCATCTTCCCTGACCTCGCGCATCCATGTGGTTCACTAATGCTCCAGATTCAACCTCTGGGCACCTCACCTTGCTCTCCTCTCCTCTGCAGTTTTACCAGTCAGATTGTCATCAGTGACTGGCTGGACTATTGCATGGCCTCGGCAGTGGACAGGGGCCTTCAGGTCCAGCTCTCCCCACTACACGCCACCATGCCTGGATACCATCTCCCTGGAGCTCCAGATAAATCCTCAGTGGATCTCGACGTCCCAGCCCCCACAGTGAGCATAGCAGGACCTGTCACAGACTTTCACAGTTCGAACAAGGTGATATAGGAAGCCTTCATCTCAAGAGTGATCCCGTGGGGGGCTCAGCCGTCCACACCCTTCTCTCGGGCCACACTGAGCTGCTCGCTGCATTCCACACACGCCACTGCTGACCCACATTTTTGCCCTTGTTCTCGCTCGTCTCTCCTGGCCTGGAGGAGTCTGGTGCTCTCATCTGTCCAAGTTCAGATTCGGTTTATCCTCCGGGACCTGACGCCGTGCAGCCTGCCCGGGCTCCCTGGGGAGGGGAGGTCTTCTCCCTGCCATCCGCAGCCCCGCCACGCGGCCGGAGCTCACCTGTTTGCTAAATGCTGAGAGTGGAGGATGGGCTGACGTCAAAGTTGTCTTGTCGGTTCTCTCACAGTCACTGTCAAAGGTCCCCTGCGTCCATTACGGAGCCCAGCCTGGCTACAGAGATCTGTCCTTGGCCACTGCCCCCTCACTCCACACGAGGGCTCTGCCTGTGCCGAGACGGAGCGTGTCGGGAGGGAACGGGCCCCCGCGTGTGGGTGACACAGCCCCAGCAGCGCAGAGCTCACGCCAAGGTGCACGCCGCGGGCACCTTCTTCCTCCCCGTCCGCTTCTCCAGCAGCTCAGCACATCAGTCACACCTTCCGAAGGACGTTACAGGAAAAGTGTTTGAGTTCCTACCTGGCACTCTTCCTGCTTTAACCAAGAGCAGCTCTACAGGCCGATATGATTTGGTGTCCACTCATGTCCCCTACTGGCTCATCGGTGTGGAGTGGACCAGCCATGCCCTCTGTGTGCACAGAGGTGACTGTCACCTAGCACTCTGTTTTCCTCACACAGAGGTTCAGACTGTGTCCACTGCACAGAGGAGATACCCGGGGCTTTTGCAATGACGGTCCTTGATCTATAGGTGGTGACCTCAAAGTCTAACCTTAGTTATGTATTCTAGGGAAAACAGTGATTCACTTTTACTTATAAAGTAGGAAGCAGTAACTGGGACCTGCAGTGCCAGAGAAAGGGGAAGTGGACACGTGTCAGTCACCATGGAGATGTAGAAGTAGCAGAAGCCACACTCCCAGGTGTGGCCATTCTCAGGTGCTCCCTGCTGGTTTTAATGAATCTTCAGAGCATCTGCAGTAAGTGGCCCATTATACCGTCTGAACGCCAAGCTGAGGGCATGAGAATCATTTGCAAAGACACACAGATTCACTCACCGGGTGATAATACAGCTAAGAGGGTCACAGGAGACTACTGACTCGGGCCAGTGCTTCCCGCATAGAGTTATGCAGAGAGAAAGCTGCTTACAAAAAACTTCACAATGCCACATCTATGCACAAGGCAGGCGGCACAACAAATCCCTCAGGTGCTGAACTTTGAGCGATGGGACCGTAACTATTTTATTTGCATTTGTGATTATTGTTGTTTGGTTAACTATTAGAATGTGTTTCACTGTGTGTTCTAAATTTGTCTAAGAATTGTATTTATTTTTGCAATGATAAAAGCAACAAGAGCAGTTTTGTGTGTTCAAGTTAGAGATGAGCAGGAGGCTGAGTCAGGTGCGGGTGCCTCTCTGGAGGTGCCTGGCTGTGTAGGTTTGAAGGTGAAAGTTGTACCAGGCTGGGGCTGGCTCCTCCACAAGGCAGGGGTCCTGCACGCACCCCCACTATCTCCTGCTGCTCCAGCCCCCTCGCCTCTCAGAGCTGGTGCTGGCCTCTCAGATGCTCCATCCAGCCAGGGGTGGACACTCAGACCTCCGCACCTGCTCTGGGCCCTCCAGCTGTCTCCAGGCAAGGTGGGGTTATGCAGAGCAACCTCATTCCACCCCTAGTAACAGCAAGGCCAGCAGGACCTGGGACAGAATCAGACAGCCAGGACCCCACCCACAGACTGGATCCGACACAGGTGGGACAAGGTGGCTGAGGTGTGATCTCCCCTGGAGGAGTGACCCCATAGAGCCACGATGGGCCCCACAAACCAGGAGAGGCAATGCCCAGGGCTGTGGCAAAATGGGACAAACTCATTTCTCTGGACCATTTCAATTCTGCGATATAAAAGAGAATGATTTCAGCACATCTCCAGAACAAAGTTTCTAGGGTGAAGAATAAAGCTGAGACTGACTCATGAGAAATCCTGCAGCCAGTGGTAGAGCCCAAGCCCAATCCCACCTGCTTCCCCATGGTAGGAGGACTTTCGTGTTGGAACACTGCTTATCACGAAAGCATCTCTAACCAGGGAAAACGGAGAAGCACAGAAGTGCTGGCTGGTCACCTGCCATTGCAGAGGACAGTTGGGCCAGTCAAGCATGGGACTCTGACAAAGACGCTCCTCCTCTGGACTGAAGAAAACAGCCATTAAGAGCAGGGCAAATGAGAGTCCAAAACATTAAGAAAACAATCTCGCTTACAATAACATCAAAAGGACTAACATAAAACCCACAAGTGGAATAAACTGAGAAAAAGAAGTGGAACATCTTGTCCACCAAAACCTGTAAAATCTGGCTGGAATTAAAGGGGACACAACTAATTGGAAAGACATCCATGTTCATGGATTGGCAGAGTTATATTTTTTAAGTGTTATACAATGCAATCTGCAGACCGGACTCAATCCCTACCCAATTCCCTATGACATTTTTGCAGAAATAGAAAAAACAGCACAGTGATGTACACGAAGCCACAAATGCCCTGAACAGCCAAAACAATCTTGAGAAAGACGGATGCTGGAGCCTTCACTCTTTCTCACTTCAAAGCACGTTAAAAGCTGTATTAAAAAATAACATAGCATCGGCATAAAAACAGACATGTGGAATGCAATAGAGAGCATGGAGACCCACGCATGCCCGGGGACGAACTTTAGTAAGGAGCCCAGGAATACACAGTGGAGGGAGGAGAGACTCCACAAACTTGTGCTGAGAGAACTGGATTCTCACACTCATGACCTTCATCTTACACTGCTGCACAAAAACTAACCCAAAGTGGCTTCAAGACCTTATTGCGAGACCTGAAACTAAAACTCCTAGTAGAAAATTGAGAGGAAAAGCTCCATGACTTTGGTCAGGAATATGATACCACAAGCAGCCACAGTGGAAATAGACAAGACTATCTCAAAGGAAAAAACACCACAACAAAGAAAAGAAAGGAGTGAGAAGAGAGCCACAGAAAGGGAGAAAGTCCTGGGTCATTGTACACTTGACATGAACTAAGATCCAAAATGTATAAAGAATGCAGAACTTTTGCAATTCAACAACAAAAAGAAGAGTGTTTAAAAATTTGATGAACTACTGAGAAAAGGAAGTGAATAGCCTTTTTTCCAAATAAGACACGCAAATGATCAGCAGATACAGGAAGACACGATCAACATCACTGCCGGTGGGGAAATACAGGGAGTCGGTACTACACGCTGGTTAGGACGGCCACGACAACGAACTGCACCACCAACTAACTGTCAGAAATAGTAACTATAAAAAGAAGAGAAGGAAATAAAAACTGTTGGTGAAGAGGTGGAGAAATTGGAAGCCTTGTAGCAATACACAAGTATTCAGCTGCTTCAGCAAACAACAGAACAGAGTTTCCTGGAAAAGTTAGTTAGCAGAATTGCTACCTGATCCAATAATACCACTTCTGAATATTTATCCAAAAATCTGGATTTTGAAGAGATATCCAATGCCTATGTGATTTAAAGTATTCACACTAGCCAAGAGGTAGAAACCTCCTAAATATTCACTCTGAGTGAAGACGATGTGGTACACGGCCACCACGAACCAGGGTTCCACCTTGTCTTACTCTCCAGCATGGCTGAAGTTGAAGCCAAGACACTAAATGGAACCAGTCACTTAGAAAGACAAATGCAAACCAAGCCCCGGAAATGACGCACAGGAAATAAAGCAGCTCGACTCCCTGAGCCGGAAACGGGACGATGGCCAGGGGAAGAGGAAATGAGAACTTACTGATCAGTGGGTGGAAGCCCCAGTTACGAGGGTGAGGAAGCCCTGAAGGGGCTGCACTGTGGCGCACAGCTATGTAACAGCACTGTGCACTGCAAGTCCGCCAAGCGGATTCCGTGTTATGTGTTTTTACTACAGTTTTAAAAATCAAAACCAAAACAGCATCTGGAGGGTCGCCTGGCTGTCGAAATGTGCGTACTGTCTGATTTCAAGTGCACAGAAATGCGACTTAGGCATTGTTTTCTACACTCGGACTTTATGTTGTGACCCCCACCTGCCCAGTCAGGGGAGGGCGCCCCCCAGTTTGAGCCCTCTCCCCACGCCGTAGCTACAGACCCGAGCTGGGACGCGGGAGGCGGTGCGGACGCGGAACGGTCCCCAGTCGCTGCTCACGGCCTGCGCTCTGCCTGCTTCTCTCCCCAGGGCTGAGTTCCAGCGGGATTCTGAGCTACCTTAGGTTCTGTCTTTGCTCTGCAGAAGGTGAAGTGGGAATTTCCTCCGCCCCCAAGCCCAGGCTGGACCCCTATCCTGTTGCCATTTGGGGAGGCCCAGCTCCTCAAAGCGGGCACCTCGTATTTGGCTTGGAAGCTGGCCTTCCTGGTTACGTCGTGGGGATTGATCCAACTGTGTGAAAGCAGAGACAGGAAGACACTGCGGCCTTGACAACAGAGGTGAAGCATGAATCAGCCGTCACCCAAAATGTCCCTCACTCTGTCCCTCCACTCCCAAAAGCTAATCCACGGCCTTTTCCTGCATAGGTGACCTGGAACTTGCAAGGCCAAGCGTTCGGGCAGACACAGGAAGAACTGGTGTCGATCCATTAGTGACTTATCTTCTCCACACACGCTGAGCCTGAGGGGAGAGATGTCCTCCTGAGGTCCGGCTGGTGGCTGGGCTGCCTCTGGTCCTGGACCACCTCACCCCAATTCAGGCATTTTACAAAGTCAAGATGGAGAGTGCTTGGCTCACCCAGAGAATGTGGGCTGAGAATCCAAGGAGAGCAGAGCTTCTGGTTCATATCACCCCTGTGGTGTAGTCCCCGGGGCTCCAAGGGAAGGGACAGCGTCTCTTTGAAGACAAGGTCTCCATGGAAGGACGTCAGGACTCAATCCAAAGGCTTCTCCCAGGTGGTGCACAGGGTTTTGTGGGCTGGGGACAGGAGGGCTTGGGGACATCTCATTCTGTTCCAAGCAGTGTTATGTTCCTCTCTGTGCTGCACACTGAAGCAAATCTAAAGTGAGAGGAAAAGGAGAATGTGATGGACAGAAGGAGCGAAGAGCGGCCCCGCATGAGCTGTGGGTCACCAGGGCCGGCCAGGTGGCTCTGCGCAGGGGCCATCTCGTTAGCAGGCGTCTAATTAGTGGCCTACTTGGGTCACAGTAAAAGCTGGGCTCTGAAGGGAGTCAGGAGATCGTCTCATCAGTAGTTTTAACTGCTTGCCATACTCACTCACAAAACCACTTTGGTTCAAGCAATCGGTGACGCAGGAACCCAGGACCAGAGTGAACCGGGCCAGCTCGGCAGCCACTGCTCAGCTGTTCCTCCTCTCCCCTGCCATGGAGAGGCCTGCTGTGGCCCCGCGCCAGGCAGGGAGAGGCACTGGTGACCACGGGGTCCTGGGAGCCGCCTGCTGTCCACCTCGGCCTCTGACCCCTCAGGCAGGGAACTCTGGCACTTGGCCTGCACTTACCTGGCATCCTCAAGAGGGCGCTGCCATTGTCTGCAGATGCCCCGCCTCTCCCGTGGCACGCACTGCTGGGAAACTTGGTGCCCTGAGACTGGACGGGCGGGATGCTGCGTCCTTCACCCACTGGTCTATGTCACAAAGAGCATCCTGGGCAAGCAGAGCACGGTGGGGACATTTCATCGCACGCTGGCTGTCAGCACCCTACGCGGCAAGACAGAAGCCAGTAGGAAGCGGACTGCCACGTGCTGGAGCGTGAGGCGTCGAAGGAAAGCACTCGTGCAGCTGATTTGAAAGAACAGAAAAACTGGTCATTGAGACCAGAGCTCTGGGCAGACGTGTTCCCAGAAATGAGTGAAATGAGGCTACATCTCAAAGGACCCATGCTGCCCACTACCAGCAGTGAAGCTCAGGCTGCCAGGAGAAAATAGTAATTTTCCAAAACTTATGTCCACCGCTGTGAGCCTGACGTTTTCCCAGTGCTTAACGACTTTCCTCCGAAGGGGGATATTAATGAATGTAAATTCTGAGGCTGTATTAGAAAACACTTGGAGTGTTCACTTAACTAAGCAAATCAGTGATTTTCACGTGAGCAATGAGCAACACCACAAAACCACACGTTGTTCAAAGAGTTCTTTAGAGTAGAAACAAATCTTGATGAAACAGCATCTAAAACGTCCGTGGGTCTGATTTCAAATTCCACAATGAAACCAACCTCTCTTAGGTTATCATTTGTCAAATTTTGGCATGCTATCAAAGAGGGTTAAATGCAATTATCTAAGGGCCATTAAAATCCTTTCCTTTTGAAAGAACATATCTGCTAGAAGCCAGCTGTGCCCCGGCCAACACGTAGCAGCGTATCACTGCCAAGGGACTGTGAGAGTCTGCTTGTTTTCTATTGAGCTGGATATTAAAGAGATTTTCATTGATGCTGTTCTTCTCATCTCAGTTTTCTCTGTTAGGAGTCACCTGGTTTTTGTGACCCATATGTCTTGTGTTTAGCATGGAGTGTGTTTAGGATAGTTATTCTTAAATTCATAAACATTGAAGAGTTTTCCCAGTGCGCATTTCTAACCTGGTAAGCATTTCAAATTTGGGCCGAGTACACTGTAGCTTTCTGAGGTCCTCAGCAGGTTTCAAGGTGGCCCAAGTGCACTGGGGCCCAAAATCTTGAGATCCACTGTCTCTGGGCTCCCCGGGGCGTTGATCTTGAGGCACTTACCTGTCCGGAGGCCATGTCACGCATTTCTCCACTCCCAGACCACAGCTCCTGGACCAACGTCTACATAAACACCTTACGCGGAAAACCTTGGCCTAGGGTCCGATCCCGGGAAACCACATGGGTGGGGGCCTCCTGCCAACTCTGGTTCCACAGAGGTGTCTCACGGAAGGGGGTCCCCACTTTCACATCACAGAGTGGAGGGCCGGTGAAATGACCACAGCCAATGACAAACTGCGTCGTTTGACCTGCCTGAGTAGAGGCGCTGTGGCCCCCCGCTTACCACCCCGGCACACCCTGGCCTTTCCCACCGAGGAGCCCACGCAGTCAGGCAGGGGCAACCTTCGGGCCTCACTCTGCCTGCGAAGAGCATCTGGAGCTCGTGGCTTCCGTCTGTGTCTGCGGCCTGATTTGTCGTCACACGGTCTAAGTCTGGGGAGCACCCCATGTCAGTAAGGTATGGCTGGCAGAGACAAGCTCGCCCTGCCTGTGTCCCACATTCTGCTTGCTGTCCATGATGCCTGCACACCATGCTCTCAGCTTAGGCGAGTTTGGCCAGCGGATTCTTTTTGCTGTTGCTGTTTTCGTTGTGGACTGCAGTTTCTTTACATGGAGATTTTGGAAGATTAATCCTAGGGGCTGAGAGGAAAAGAGTGGGCAGAGCAAAGCATCGCTGGGCTGGCTTCCTGGTCTCTTGAGGCCTGTCCCTGTGTGGACACCCAATGCGGGCATGTACTGACCATACCACAGCCCAGGTCCTGCCTGTCCTCTGCCACATGCCAGATGAGGATGGGGCTGGGCCACTGGGGTGTGCGTTCTGGGCTTTTTGTGGCCTGTGTGGCTGAGCACACATTCCCCACCACCCACCTTTCTTGGGGTCTCTGGAACCCACCTGAGATCCTTTCTTCAGGCATCTAATTAATGTTTTGACAGAATTCTCCACGCGCGAGCTGCGGGAAGCGCAGATCACATGGGGAGCCTGGCGGTTCTTCGTCTCCAGGTTCCCATCCTGGCACCACACCGCACCCTGGACGCTCTATGAAGCATGCTACTCGTGTACTTCAGGATTATCCTCCACCTGTAAAGCCGCACTGCAATACTCTGCGAGCATAAAAACAGACAAAATGGCTCTTTAATTTAAAAAATGTGAACCATGTCAATTTTTTTTATTTAGTCTTTTAAAACTGACTTGGGACTTAAGAACTGTGTTTGGAAGGGAATGTACAGCTCTGCTCTCAGCCCAGGCTTGGCCGCGTTCAGCGGCATTTATATTCTGCCCGGGGTCCGCAGCAGGCTTTGTGATGTGCCAGCCGCGGGCCAGGCCCTTTCTTCATTTTTTGCTTATGAGCTCAGGGCCTTACAGAGAGCAAATTATGTGTAATAATTAAAAACTCCTGAGCTGCTTGCTTTGAAACCTATTTCCAACAACCTGAACACTTTGTTTGCAAACAAAAGGATTTAGACATAAAGAAAGAAGCAAAGCAAACGTAGCATGTGAACTGCTCCCAATTTGTGACTCATTAGATTGGATTTTCCCAATTTCTCATCACAGTTCTGTATCACTTTTAGTATACGTACCATACACATTTATCATAGCATGCTCCACAGTGTTTAGGGTATATGTCCTAATGTTTGGGGGTAGATTTATACCTATTTCTGATTTTTACTTTATTTTGTAAAGGATATATATTTTACATTTACTCTCAATGGTTTGTTAGAAGTAAACTTAGCTTTGTGTGTTGTCTTTGTATCCTACGACCCTGATAAACTCACTTATTTGTGCTAAGCCCCTTCCCTGGATTCTCCACGGCTTCCTATGTTTACAATCACACTGGGGAGTAAAGGTTGCCGCATACACTGGTTCCAACCTGGATGCAATTCCCTGTGTGTTTTGCACTGGCTAGGACTTGGGGTGACCACACAGTGACCAAGGGACAGGCTGGGGAGGGGTCCTTCATTTAGGGGAGGGCACACTGAGTCTCAGACCTTAGCTTCCTGTTCCCGTAGGTGCCCTCGTTTAGTGAATAGCGTGCCTTGGGTTTCCACCTGGATGAGCGCTGAACACACACCCCTTTCTGAGGATGCACATGTGGTCTGCCCTTCGTCTGTCGATAGGATCAGGTGTAATAACTGAGTTTTAAATATTACGCCAGCCTTGCGCCACACTTGGGATAAACAACTCAGCAATGACACACTGAATTTTTATAAATTGCTGCATTCAAATTACTAAAATCATTAGGGATTGTTGCATCTACAATCCTATAAGAAATACTGCCCTATGGGTTTTTCTTTTTTAATGTCGCTATTTGTTTTGGGTCTCAAAACAGGGCTAGCTACATAGAATGAGGTGAAATGTATTATCTTCTGTTTTCTAGAAGAGCTTCTATTATTTATCCCTCCATGGGAAAAATTCGGGGATCAGGAAACTTCTGTGAACCGTCAGATAACTCGCACTTCAGACTTTCTCCGACCCAGCGGTTTAGCGATTCACACTGACCCAGTTGCAGACAGACAGCGATGAACAGATCGGCCTCTGCTCCGTGTCACCCGCGATGGCCACCGAGACCTGACATGGGAAACTTTCACATTCGGAGAACATTATTATTGTTTCCCATTCGGATGAGACTTTGACAAACCTTTTTACCCCGAGGCTGTGGGAAGCAGGAGAGCAGGACCAGACTCAGCGGGGGGCCTCGGTGCCCAGCCTTAGAGTTTACCAGAGAAAACCTCCTGGGTCTAGGACTTGCTTCTGCCGGGGTTTTAACTCCCCATGCAGGGCCCCTGGGCACTTTCTCGCAGTGTTTCACACATCTATCCTTTGTCATTCCTTATTCCTTCACTTTGTCACCTTCCCATCTCTAAACCAAATAGCTGGACAAGCCAGCAACACTGCATGTGCCAGCACCCGAACTGGCTCTGACGTTCTTTTACACACAGGATTTCATATTTTGAAACGTTACACAAAAGTCACATGGATAGAAAAACAATCAGGTTATTCCTTCACTATAAAATAATTTCTAGCCAGCATGCATGTATTAACTCTTCACTCTGGTACAGGGTTTTCTCCCTTACGTGTCAAGACCTGCAGGGACGAGCTGGGCAGTGGGGCTGGTCATACCAGGTGGATTGTGTCAGGGTGGTCGGCTCTGGGTCCCCTAAGGGCACTTCAGAAAGTGTGCTGCAGTTTCTGGATCCAGAGCAGCAGGAGAACAATGACCTAGTGAGAAAAGGGGAAGAAATTACATTTTCTAACTCTAGCGTGCACACCACAGGGGGTGATCAAACAACAGAGCAGGGGACCTCCCTCAGGCCACAGATCTACAATTAGTCCCAGGCCTGTTAGGAGCTGGTCACACAGCAGGAGGGGAGTCACAGGCCAGCCAGTGAAGCTTCCTGAGCAGTCCAGCCAGGCCCCATGGCTCCCACCACCATCTGAGCTCTGCCCCTGTCAGGTCAGATGGGCAGCAGCCTCTGATTCTCATAGGAACCCGAACCCTTCCATGACCACACATGGGAAGGATTGGGTTTCATACTCATGGTGGAAATCCAATCCTGATGATCTGGAGGTAGAGCTGAGGCAGTGATGCTAACCCTGAGGAGTGTAATTAATAAGAGTCACATATACTTGCTAATAGAAAAAGAAGTTTAATCCCCTTCCCTGACCATCGAAAGTGGCAAGTATGATGGGGAGGATTAATGGTAACGTATCTCTTATTATAATAAAGTTTTTAAAATTTAAATGTCCATAGTATGTTTTGTTCACATCATGGAATTACTAAAACTTTGGTTTTTCTATGATAAAAATGCAAACCTACTTGTGTAGAAAAATGAAGATTAAAAACTTCCCTCAGTGACACCCACCATGCCCAAGCAGGCATGGATACAAACGTGGGAGGACCGGGAGGGACAAATGCGCAGTGGAGTAGGACAGGAAAAACCGAGGCTGAAACACCTGCAGCGGAAGTGTCACCCCAAGCTGTCAGCTCCCAGCCTCTCCATGGAACCAGTCACAGTTCCTCCAATCACGGACAACCACTGTCTACAAGGCTATTATTGAAGTGCTCCCAGTTCTTCAGTTAAGTGGGTAACTGTCGTGTTTATGTAATTTTGCAACAGAAATCATACCCTAGTGAAGAATTCTGTGTAGTTTCCCACAAGCACTGCTTGATGTCACTAAGGGATCTTTAGACACGTGATTATCATGCTTGCACAGCTCTTTTGCATGTGCCTTTATTTAATGATTTCAATTTTTAACATTTTGGCTAAGCTCCTAAAAATGTGTCTGAGTGTCAGAATAAGCATTTGAAGGTCTTTGAGGGACTTGGTTCTGAAACGATCCCTCCCTTCCTTTTGGCCGAGATCTGAGTGGAAGCCCAGCTGAGCCCTGGGCCAGCGCTGATGGAACTGGGGGTTTATGGGTACTGACCCACGTGGACCAGCTCCTGTGCCTGCCCATGAGGGGCACTGCAGGTCACACTTTGTCCCCATGGGCACAGTGCTTGTTAAAACCTGTCACAGAATCCGAGGTCAATCAAAGGTGGACACAGTATTGCTTTGTGTGAGTCTCCTCTGGAAGTTTCCGGACACTGCTTTGACTTGCTTCAGGGGAAATCCTGGCACCGAGGAGCGTCACCTGTCCAGCTGCTCCTCCCTCCACTCTCTCGGCTGCACGGTGGTCACTGTGGCTTGGTCTGCTCTGGCACCGCCTTGTCCCCTGCTCTGGACCCTGTGCTCTGTGACATCTCTCACTCCTCACAGATCCCAGAATGAAGCCCAACCAACACCGCTGTCCACCCCGGCACCTAACGCTTCATCACCTCGAGGGGAGGCAGCACCTGCTAACACTACCATTCACTGAGTCCCCATCCTGGGTCAGGTGGGCTCCTACATTACCTCCAACACCCACCTCCAGCCTGCAGTGTGCAGCTGTGACTTTTACTTCATGTACAGGAAGCCGCGACTCAGCACGCATGGGGGAGAGTCGAGGCTTGAACTCCGAGCTTGTCTGTGGTGCGTTGTTCCCCAGTGTTTTCTCACTGTGGTGAAACACTCAGTGGGAAGGTGCCACCTCACCTGCTCTTAGACCTGCTGCTGCACAGTTTAGATACATTCACAGCGGGTGCGGCCCTGACTGCACCCCGCTGCCTCTCATTCCCTCTCTGTGGTTCTAGCTCCTTTGTGCCCTAGGTGGACGCACGCAGCCTGTGCCTTTCTGGGGTTGGTGCATTTCTCTCGCCCCACCAGCCTGGTCCTGCCGGTCCACTTTGTGGAATTCCCCTCCTTTTCCCTTCCTTTGTCCGCGCCTGCACCCACAGGTGGGCGCCTCTGTCCCGGCTGCAGGAAATGGAGCTGCGAGGGCCGCAGCGCGCAGAGACGGCCCCATGGGTGAGCACACGGACCCCTGTGCTTGCTGTGTGCTCGCCCCTCTGCCACCGTCTCTGCTCTTGTGCAGCTCAGCATCCCCCATCTGGCCTGTGTGAGCCTGCTGAGGGCCCGTTTGTCCTGCCAGGCTCACCCGCCCATGCTCAGCCCAGCACTGTGCATGCAGCAGCGCCCAGGAGGGAAAAGCAGACAGTGCTGAGCACGCTCTCTGCAGAAACCTCCGAAGTGGCCGGGAACAGCAAGGACGCCCTGTGTCCTCCTCATCACAAGGGGACCGCAGAGGAGCCGGTTATGAAATAAATGTCACGCACACACAGACGCACGGACACATGCATCTGCCTTTGGAACAAGAATTACTTGGAGCTCCACACAGCAGGGAGCACGCGAAGGCCCGGGCAGAGCTGTGTACGGCAGCAGGGCGGGCCGTGAGAGCTCGGCGGGCCTGCCGGGAAGCGCCGGTGCTGCCTCTCCGACTGGGCTGAGCCAGGCCCTGCTGTCCCGCGTCCAGCTCTGCCCAGTGCCAGAGCCCGGGCGAGCCATGCGGCCCCTTGCGGCCACTGAGCGCAGCGAGAGGTGGTGTCTTCCCCAGAGGGGCCCTGGGGCCTCTCCCCAAATAATCACTCTGCAGTGAGCACAAGCGAAAATAAACATGCACATAAAGCAGTGCTCAGATGCCCACCGCGGCCTCACAGCCGGGGTCAGCGCCGAAAATACTCAGCACCACCCAGAGCACGGCCTTCCAGAGCCGTCTGGGGGCCCTGCGAGCTGAGCCCCACGGGGGCTGCGGCCTGAGCTTCACTGCTGTCTGGATAGTAATAAAAACGCCGAATTCTTCTGAGCTAGGCTGAGGTCACCACGGCTTCACACCAGGCACTGTGGGCGACCTTTGTCTCACAGAGGGTCGGGCCGGTTCAGGAAGCTGCATTCATGATATTTGGGACGCTCGTCCCAGATCTGGACTCTGGGTTTAGAGCAGGGCCCCTGGAAAACACCAGTTTGGTTTCCACGGCACCACAAACACCCGGGAATAACCGCGGGGTATCGCGGGGGGTTAGTGCGCTCTCCTGGCAGCCGCGGGCATCCCTGCAGGTCTCCAGGGAACGTACCATGCGCTTCGGTTTCAAAGACCCTGACACAGATGTGACTAATCACTGGGGCTCAGTTCAGGGACTCCCCTTGGGGGTGCCGCCTCCAACAGCCTGCCTACGACTGGGCGGGGCAAGACCTCCAGCAAAGGTTTAAATTTTAAAGTTTATTACAGTTAAGGTGCCCACCAGACCCGCGCTTAGCCCTCCTCCGCGTGGTTTTTCGCAGCAGTTCTGGGGTCCTCTGTCGCGAGGGTCTTCAGGTGTGCGATGGTGGATGCCCCGATGTCCTGAGTCTACCAAGGTGCTCTCCTGTTGTGGTCATTTCGCTTGGGGGAGGACCAGGACTCACACCGTGCCAGACGGGATGAGCAAGGCGGGCAAGGGCGCAGCAGTAGGGGCTGCCTTTCTACCGGGTGTCAGCACAGCCTCGTCACCGTCACGGTCACCGTCACTGCAGTCACCATCTCACCTGGTGGAGATGCTCCCGAAAGAGGACTCCAGAACTGCCTCAGAAAGGCATGCCCGCCGCGAGAGGAGGGTTTTAAGGGTGATTCATGGCAAACACGTCTTGTACTGTAATATGTTTTTCAATTTAAACCTTCACTTGTATAGTTCGATCACGTCTTCAGATGAACGAAATGCGTGTTCCATTTCCAAGTGATGGCGGCAAACACGATGCTGATGAACAACGAACAGAACTACCCGTGCAAAGGCCGGCAAAGATCGAAATTTTATGGCACCTCCCATCACTCCTTTGGGAAATATTTCACGAGTGACGAGTAGGCAGAACCCTAGTTATCCTGAGAGTCCAGAAAGGAGACACAGGCAGCGTTTCAGCGAGCTCACCCTCCAGGGGGCACCAGTCCTCTTCTTGTAATTTGGTTTTATTTTTGGTCAAAGTAATGGAATCTTTAAAATTTTCTAAATTAAGTATTCTTGGTTAAAAAGATGATACAGTAAGTGTGAGTCCTCCCTGGTCAGTCCACACTCTGCTCACAGCAGGGGCTCCTTCGCCTTGGACTTCCGTGGTGCTCTCGGCGTGACTCTCTTCTCTCTGCTTTCCTTCCTCACCGGGGTTGAGCCCTGAAGCCCACCCAGGTCACTTCATATCCTGCAGGCCTCCCACATCCTCGATGCTCCTGGTCACTCATGCAGCGTTGGCCAAAGGGGCCAAAGGGAGACATCTTTGGTCAAAGAGCGGGCACTTGGAGAGTGAGCTGTGAAGATAAAGTCAAATGGGAACACGTGGTCTTCTTGACCTCTCATAAATGATGTTTAACTCCATAAAGAAACCACAGGAGAATTACCCGAGTGCAGAGTCAGTGTCCAACCCCAGCAGCCTGTGCCTTGGGTCCACCGTTCCGTGTCCTTGCCGACACTGGGGGTTATTGACGTTTCCTTTTCTGGGGTGCTGTGGGTGGAACCCAGGGCCTTGTCATGCTGGATGCAGCCGTGTCCTTGGCAGCGTGTTCGAGTCCTACACTCCCCAGCGGTTGCGCTCATGTGCTTCGCCCAGGGTTAAACGTGCTGTATCTGAAGGCTCATGGTATCAACCATCCTCCCTTACGCTTTGTGTCTCTTCTGATGAAATAGCTGCTCGAACTCTTTGTCCAATCTTGATTGGGTTGTTTGGTTCCTTATGTTTGGGTTCCGAGAGAACCCAAAAATTCTACACCCTGGACACAGCGTCCGTGTTGGAGATGTGACTCCAGCATTGAATCTGTGCCTTCATCCTCAGTCTGTGGACTGGGGGACCCCAGCACCTGAAAGACACAGCTCTCCGCAGCGCCTGCACTGCGGGTTCCAGAGGAGGCTGACAGCTCTCGTCGCTGCTGCAGGGGCCACTGCCCCAGGGTCCCTGGGTCCTGGTCACAGTCTCTGACGGCACTGAGGGCGGGAGGAGGGGACGTCACAGCCCTGCCTCACTACCCTACACGGATGCATTGCTGCTGCAGCAAAGGTGGCCCAGGGAACCTTCCTGGTCTCCCTGAAGAGCAGTGGGAGCCCTGGCCAGTCAGGCCCTGAGAATCAGAGGCGGCTTCAGTGTCCCCGGGATGATCTTGCAGCAAGAGCAGATGAAGGCCAGGAGGGTCACTGTAAGCTCTGCTGGCCAGGACTGGGTGCTGGGTGCCCACCAGGCCAACCGGAAGCAGCTGGAGGTCAGACTGTGACAGGACTGGAAGCCACCAGGGCCCAGGGCCAGCACAGAGCCCAGGGACCATGGTGTCTCCTCCAGGGAATGAGCACCAGCATGGGGCCAGTCATCCGGCTGTCACCACAGCAGCAGCAACAACAGCAGCAACAGCAGCAGACCCTGGACTACCTTCCCTCTCCCGTGACTCCACTGCCCGACATGGCCAGGGTGTTTAAAACAGAAGAGAAGGAAACCAGCAGCCAGGAGCAACCGAAGGACACAAAGGGGCCGGGCGTGGCTTTTCCTCTTGGTACCCTCTCTTGTTCCCTGCTTTTGTCTTGCAGAGTGGACCATGGGGGCAGCGCTGCATCTCCAGCCCGGGCAGCACCCTTGCAGAAGCTCCAGATGCCAGCTTTGGTGACACCAAAGGCGACAACACCCCTTTCTGCTCCCCCAGGAGTAAACAGAAGCGCACTGTCCTGTCCGCCGAGGAAGCCCGATGTCCCTAAGTGGAGGTTAAACCTTGCCCCACACACGGTGACTCCTGGGCAGCTTCGTGGACAGGGACCGCAGGAACTTTTACAAGTTGTTAGCTTGTTATGCTGGTCAGCTTTCTAAATAGTTTACAGAACTTGTGACCTGGATCTTTCATGGGGCTGATGTAAATGCTCTGGAAATCTCTCAACTTGAACTTGAGGCTCACTGGCACACAGCTGCGTTCTGTCCACCGTCAGCAGCTGGCTGGACCCGGAAAACGGAGGGTGGAGAAAGGGGGAGAAACAGAGAAGGAGGGCTTCCACAAAGGCACCTCCACCGGCCCGGGCTGCAGTCCTACACATTTCCCACCAGGTGTCTCTCTTCACACAAGCAGCTCTGCCTCCAAGCGCGGCATAACATGGACCAGGGTTTAGTTTCCAAAAAAACCCTGTAAGAGGCTTCTCTGGGAGTCGTACAAAAGAGTAAAAATGTGCAAACGCACAGTGATATCTCAAGGCTGCGCTAGATGGCTTACAAGTCCTCACTGAAGCGCGGTACTGGACTGGAACTTGCGCTGAATGTCTAACACGAGAAGAATGAATTTGGGGACCCAGTGGCTGTGGCAATTAGGAAAAAGTAAAGAAGAAAACAGTTCCTCTCACCCTTGTGTCCTGTTCTGCAGCATGCAAACAGGTTTCTACTCTCAGTCACATTTATTTCAGTGAAAATAGGCAAATTATATTCTAAGTCAATTTTCAGGCTCTTTTTTCCTATCTTTTTGAGGCAAGGTCTTGCTCTGTACTCCAGGTCGGTTTTGAATTCACTTTGTAACCTAGGCTAGCCTTGAATTCACAGCGATCCTCCTGCCTCAGCCTTCCTAGTGCTGGGATTGCAGACATGCGCTACCACACCCGGTCCAGACTATAATTTAACTTGATGGTTCAGTGTCTACCTTAGCTTGCTTTTCAATTTCAGTCCTTGGTGTCTCTCATGCACTTAAAAAGAGAAGTTCCAGAAGAATGTTTTGCTTTTGCCAAACATTGTAACCGAGTCAGATAACTCAAGCATGATTTAGAATGCATAACTGACTGATGTGTCGTTCTTGTGACCTGCAAGGAAAGTCACCAGACAAAGCAGCAGGGGGGTTATCTTCTTACCTGTTGTTGTTTTGTTTTGTAGGTCATTTCCACTAGCACAGAAATTACTTCTTTTTATTCTCTTGCCCTTCTCCGCCTCTCAAAAAAAAAAAAAGTCCTGAAAACGTTGGAACTTCTTATGAGTATTTGTGATTAAATTATACATAGACGTGGCTAAGAGAAGTCAGCTAGTACAGAAGCTGTGCTCGGCTGGAAACCGGCTGTCTCTAGGACTTCTGCAGAGGGCCCGGGAGGGCAGCAGACAAAGGTGTTTTACATCAAAACCTGCAGTGAGCATGGAGACTTCCTTCTGCTGGTTACTGTTCATTTTCATCTGGTTTTGCTTATTGTTTCTGACACCTTTAGGAGATTAAAATCGGTTTCTGCAGTGACCGGATTCACCGGGCTGCTTGCTTTCTCCGGCGCCATCCCGCAGTAGACGGGGAGCCCCGGCTGCCTCCGCCAGACCTTGCAATATGCGTAACTTAGCCTCCTCCCCAGTCCGGGTCCTTTAGCGTTATCTCTGTGACGCTTTCATCTCCTTATTAATTTGACCAGTGTTCTCTGTCACTCACTGTGCACTGCAGGCTGCGGGCAACATAAAAATAACGAGGAACCAGTTCGCTCCCTCAAAAAGCTCTTAAGCCAGGGGAAAGATTCCTAGAAGCTGTTTCCTAACTGCACTTCTGAGCCCCATTGAGAGAAACGGAAATGTGTTAGGCCGCCAGCGCTTGTGGACAGTGCAGATTTCTGTTTTATTAGGGTGTAAAGCCCTCCAGGACACAGCCCCGTACGTAAAATAAGGAGTCAGGTTGCAGGGAGGTGTGATGGTGTCACCCACGTTTGCATAAATTGCCTCTGAAAGGGCTCCCCAAGGTCACTTCCCTAACCTAATGGCCTTAGGGTTAGGAGGCGAAGAGCCTTACACCCATTCCACGGATAGGAAAGGAGACACTCTCTGTATAAAATTATTTCCCCCCACCTTACGTTGTCTGGGTGCAATTATTTTACATCTCCTGCTATATCTAAGTTCGTACATCTGTTTCCCAAAATGTTCTGCAGGGAAACAATTAGCAGGAAGCAAGCACTGGGACCGAAAGCCCCTTCTCTCTGAGCAGAGCTTCGGTGGTGACGAAGGGACACGGGAAAGACAGAAAAGCCACCGCACCTGGGCAGGGGGCCGCTAAACACCTAGATCAGTGCCAGCCAGGGTGACATGGAGAGGGCCCCTCGTGCGTTCCCCTGCAAATCACACTCACATGTCCTGTGGGGCCGAGTGAGCGGGCTCTTTGCACAGCAGATGAGAGGGGACCGAGGACCTGGACTCTGATGCAGTCACTGTGAGCTGAGCAGGAAGCCAGCAGGGCCCAGCTGCCTTGTCCAAGGGGAGAGCAGAAGTCTATGTGGGCAGCCAAGTCCCCGCCAGTCCATGCAAGATACGCGTGGGGTCCGTGACCTCTGTGTTCTCACAGCTCACCGCACTTCCCACTGGGGTGTGTTCATTCAGCTCGTGATCACTAAATGCCAACCAACATTCAGTGACAGGCGTGCCTGACAGCCACCACCCAGGGGCTTCCTTGTGATGGGATCACACGTGGATCTTCAGGTCACCAAAAAGGCCAACCCAATGCTTCACTCTTGTGGTGGAGGCACAGTCCCAGCCATGCACAGACTTCGTTCTATCACATAAGGGGCATTTAGAGTTGTCCTCAGTAGAATTAGGTCTTGGATAACTGTGAGGTAGCGCAGGACACTTTAAGGAAAAACAATGAAAGGCCAGGTACATTGGGGCATGTCTGTAATCCCAGCACTGGAGAGGCTGAGGCAGGAGGGTTGCTCCAAGTTTGAGGCCAGCCTCATAGCAAGACCCTGTCTCAAACCTCCTCCCCCAAAAGAAAACAAAAACATGAAGAAGGATGTGGAGAAACAGGAGCCTGAGACTGTGACCTCAGGGAGGGAGCGTGGGACAGCACGGCTGGACCCTGGGTTGGGCAGAAAGAGCCGGGAGAGGGTGACACGGCTGTGATAGTTCCTGGTGTGACAAGGTACGGCTACATCTGCAACAGAGGACACTTCACAGCACCCTGCCGGCGTCACTGGAGCTCCTCTGGCTGTGAGCCAGTGAACGCTCAGCCGAGCAGCGTAAGCCGGAAGAGAACGTATTGGCTTGAATAAGTGATGGAGTCCACAGGTCACAGTCTGGCCTCGGTGGCCAGGCCAGCACCAGGACCCACTTCCCCATTTCTCTCGGTGGCTGTGTTTTCCCTGGCTCCATTGCCACAACCTCGGAGCAAGCCCCCAAGAGTGACCTCAGCACAAGGGACAAATGTGAAACCCCGGACCTCTTTCCTCCCACAGAACCACTGATTTGATGGCACTTCATGGATTCGTGTCCTTTATGAAATCCAAGATCCAGCAGCTGCATTGCAGCCTGGAGGAAAATCACATGTCCTGTCACCAAAGCCCCTCTCCCCTATGGCGCTACACAGTGAGAAGAAATGTTTATTTAGCTCCTAGATTCTCTCCGAGAAGGGAAAGAGAAACTTAGATGGTACATCTGCCTTAGTCCGTTTTTGTGGCTAGAATGAAATCCCCAGGTTGGTTACTTTGTCCCGAAAGACTGTAGCTGTGGGTGCCCACTGTCCACCATGCTGGCCGGGTCCCCAACACCACAGAGTGGGGCTAGGGACAGGTGGAAAGGTGCTGTCTGTCCAGTTTCCTCTTCTTAGGAGGCCAGCAGGGCTCAATCGGGAGCCTGCTCCTCATGCACTGTCAGTCACGGTCACTCATGCCAGGTCTGATGACCTCACCCCTCAGTGCTGCCCAAGGGGAAAGAGATTGAAATTTCACACCGGAAGTCTTGGGACACGCAACCCACACACCACACAGCAGGGCCAAGTGCTCCGACCTCAGCCCACTGCGGAGACCTCACATTCCATCTCTCCTGGTCAAGAGAGCCGAAGGGAGCGGTGCACTCCGATGCCAGCACCCGGCGAGCAAGAATGCTGGGCAAGGCGCTGCTGCTGGGCCCGTGGGAGAGTGGACAGAGGCCCCAGTGACTGATGGCCCCCTCCGGGCAGGAGCCAGGAGCTGAACAGGAGCCACACGGCCTGGCTTGGCGGCTTCTGTGTCTCCCAGCTCCAGGCCACACAGGGCCTATGTATTTAAAGCCCCAGAGACACCGGAAGGGATGGCGCAGGGATGGCGCAGAGGACACAGCTGCTGCAGGCAGACAGCAGAGGGGGCAGGAGATGGCAGCCCTGGCGAGGGCCCCTGCCTCCCAGAATGAAGAACTAACCGAGGCTGGAGATGTGGGCAGCACAGAGCGGCCCTCGAATCCCCGGCCAGGCTTTGCTGAGTGGCACCCCCGCAGCAGTGCAGCCCTGCAGGCCGGGCAGGAGGCCCGCTTTCACACAGTGCGCCAGGTGACGCGGGCCGACCCATCAGGGCACCAAGTGGGGCGCAGGTGGGGCGGGTCTGGGGTAGAGCAGAGGCCCAGCATGTGTGAGACCCCGGGCTCCCTGCCCAGCCTCACCTAAAAAAAAGATTAGATAAATGAATAGATTGAAATTAAGATATGAGATTTTAAAAAGAACAAAAGAAATCTAAGGAAACCCCGCCTAAAGAAACAGGTGCATGAATTGCCTCAGAACTCAAAATAACTTTCATGAACTGTTTTCAGTGAATTTAGAAAAATGACAAATGCATAAAAGGAGCCTTTCAACAAAGATGCAAAAATCCAAAGAAACCAACCCCCCCTCAATTGGCCCTACAGGATGCAATAAAAAAACCGAAAAGTGCACTTTGTGGGGGTTAATGGCCAACCTGACCAAATAGAATTTTTAAAACTCAGCAAATTTAAAGACAAGTTATTGAGAATTAGCCAATCAGAAGAGCAAAAAGAAAAGAAGAAGAAGAAGAGGAGGAGGAGGAGGAGGAGGAGGAGGAGGCAGCTAAGGAAGCCTTGGGGACCCACCGGATTCCGTCAGGTGGAACCATCTGTGCACGCATGGGGACCCCGGCCGAGGATAGAGGTGAGAGCTGAGCCAAAGGAGCAATGGGGAGGAAAATAGGCGCCCGAATGCAAGAGCCCCGGAAGACCCACACGAGAGGAGTGAGAGAAACCCACGCCGAGCCACAAGGGCCAAAGCGCCGGATGTCAAAGGTAAGGAGAGTTTGACAGCAGCCACAGAGAGGCAAAACCTGGATTCTGTGGCTTCTCGGCAGAGGCAGCGGGCCAGGGGACTCGATGAGAGATCCCGAGATCTGTAAAAAAGCCCCTCTTTCCCCAGAACACTATGCTCAGCAAAACCCTTGCCCAAACTGAAGGAGAGAGAACGCGCCAAACTAACAGAAACTCCCCCGGGAATCCACCGCCACTAGTCCCCGTGCTAAGAAATGCTAAAAGGAGTCCTTGGAGGTTTAATGAAAAAGTGCTACACAGTAACACAAGAGCTTATGAAAGTATAATGATTTCTGGGGAAGTTTAATATATAGACAGCTATGTAATACTGTAACAGCAGTACGCAAACCACTTTTAGCTTTGTTATAAATATCAAGAGACGAAAGTATAGAAAGTATAGTTATAAAATATGTTATTAGAGACAATAAACGAAATGCAACTTATGAGGTCAATCACGTGAAATGCCAAGGGGTGGAGAGTGAATTGGATCTTGCATGCAATTTGATTTAAGTTATCAGTTTAAACTGGGTCATTATAAGATATTTTATATAAACCTGAAGATGAAAAAGAAAATGCCTATAGGAGACATGTGAGTGAAAATCAGAAGTGACTCAAAGCATTTCACTACAAAAATGAAGCAAGCACAAAGGAAGATAGCAAGAAACAAGAGTCAAAAGAGAAGAAGACAATGCAATTAACGAAAGTCAGCACCAGGCCTCTAACCTGCAGTAGAAACAGCACTAAAGGGATCGCTTGTGACAAATGCTCACAATAAAACTAAAAAGGAAAGATCACAAATAAACAGCTTCTGTCTGGACTAGAAAAAGGAAAACTGACTCAAAGTCAGCAGAAGGAAGGAAAAAATAAAGATTAGAGCACAAATAAAACAGAATAGAAAAAACAATGAATGCTTGTTTGTTTGTTTTTAGAAATGACCAACAAAATTGACAGTCCTTTACCTAGGCAGTGGCGGTGAACCTGTGGCACACGTGTGGCTTATGTTTCTTTTTAAGGTTTTTATCGATGCAACTGTACTACATATACTTTTTCTAGGCTTGCTTTACTTTCACCCAGCATCACATTTGAGATCCATCCTGGCTAATGCTGGCACTGTAGTTCTTCATTTTTATTGATATATTGGGCTTAGTCATAAGAATACATGAAAACCTGCAGATCTCCCGGCCGGTGTGCTGACTAGTCTTTGTTTTTGTGAGCAAGATAATTCTCGAGGCTGCCTCCTGATCTGCACACTCCAGAGGGGCAGAGCTTCCTGTGCTGCACAGACGCCTCTCGTGCCACAGTGGCCGACTTGTCCTAGTGTGTGTGAGGCAAAGGCTCAGCGAAAGAGAGGGGTCCCAGGGTTTGCACCCTTCCCAGCACTTGGTATTGTCACACTTTTTAATTTTTGTGGCTCTAGTGAGCATGAGGTAAAATCTCAGCATTTCCATGAGGACTAAAGATGTTTAGCACACGTTTCTACACGGTGCTATGTGTATGGATTACGGATGCACCACACACACACACACACACACACACACACACAGAGGCAGAGCCTGTTTCCACGTCTGTGAAATGCCTGTTTGTGACTCCCCCATTGGCGGGTGTTTGCTCCTAATTGGATTCTGGAGTGCTTTATATTTCCCTAATACTAGCACCCCACTGCTTACGCATGGTGCACAATTGCCTCTGGGTTTCTGGTTTATCTTCTTTGTTTTATCCTTGAAATCCTCTGACAAGCATGTGTTCCTAATTCTGACAGGCTCTGATCTGTCAGTTGCTCTGTTAGGATCATGTATGTGCCTATTTAATCTTAAAATATCCTTCTCTCTTTTCAGGGCGATGGAGAACATTTCTGAGGTTTCGGCCTCAGGATGTTAACAATTGGCCTCGCATAGATAAATCCTTAATCCATTCGAAATGTACTCTGTGCGTGAGATGAAATAGGCAGGACTTTTCCACGCCAAAAGTCACATTTCCAGCACCCATTATGATGCACAGGTGCCAGAGCTTCTGTGTGGGTCTACTTTTTATAGTAGACCGAGAAACCTGCTGAGCCCCTGGCCTCGTCACTCTGCTGGGCCCTCTGTGTTTTCAAATAAATGTTAGGATATGTTTGTCAGTTTCTATGCCAAGTTCTGTTGCAATATTGATAGGAATAGCATTAAATCACTCAACAAAATTTGGGTAATTGATACAGTTATGATATTAAGCATCATTAACCATGGGCATGGTCTATATCATGATTCAACTGAGAGTTTAAAATCACACAATAAACCTTTTAAAAGCCTATAGATAGATATAGATATAAAGACATAGACATAGCTATAGATATGTGTATCCAGACATATATCTTCACTCATAGGTACTGTAATTTTATTATAAATGACATTTCACCACCACCTTTTGTTTGTAGCTTGTGTACATAAGATTGTTAAATAGAACATGATATTTTCTGAAAAGTGGTCTCATTTTTTCCCTTCCTTTCCAACACATACATCTATTTCTGTTTCATTATATTGGAGAGAACTGCTGATAAAACACTGGAGGGAACAGAGCTAGTAGAAGGTTGTGTCCTGTTCTTAACAGTGCTGGAACTCATTTTTTGTAGTGTCACTTTTCAAGTTGCAGGATAATCTTCTACTCCTTGTTTGCTAAGAAATTTCAAATATAAAGACCAGATGTTAAATATTATCCCATGGCCTTTCTACATATATTAAATCAATCATTATTTTTTGTTCGTTTATGTCATGAATCATATTAACATATTTTCTAAGATTGAACTAACCTTGAATTCTTGGGATATGTTCAATTTAGCCACCATGATTACTGACTTACACAGGGTTTTGTCTGTTAACATTTTCCTTAGTAATTTTGGATCTATGTTTATGAATGAGGACTTTTCTGATTTCTTTCTTAAAATGCTATGATGTCATTTATTTATTATGCAATGTAAATGAGTTCCATAAAATTGTGGTGAATGGTCTCATTTTGTATCCTTTGGAAGAGTAGATGTAAGAAGGGAAATATCTGATATTTAAATATTTCAAAAACATCTTTAAAATAAATTGTGACCTGTGTTGTACTTTAATTAGTTTTCATAAATTGTGCTTCTCAAGGAATCCGTTTTACCTGGGTTTTAAACATACACAATAAGCATAAACTTTTCATAGCATTTTACCTTTAAATAAAAGCTCCATTGGAATTATGTCCAGTCCTTCTTCTCTAACCCGGAGCTGGCCTTGGTGGGGACCTCCTCCCTTCTTCTTCTTCTCAGATCATCTTATCAGTGTTTGCATCTTCAAGAATCAGCTTTTGTCTGTGTTCATCCTTTTTCATACCATTATTGTCTTTATTTTTCTACTTAAATTTACTACAACAGTCTAACCTCACAAATTGCATATTTAACTACTTTTTAATGTTCTTCAGGGTCACTGTGTTCCAGGTACTCACTTCCACTAAGCACACTTGTAATAAAATTATTTTCAATATCATAGACTTTTAAAATAAACTTTTTATAGTAGACCTCTGAAATTCACAGGGGTTGTGTTCCTAGAGCACCTGCGAATTGTGAAAAATCACAAATTTCAGACATGATTAGAAAAATGCCTGTAAATGCCTATATTGGTAGTTTAAAACCTATATATGCTCTGCTCCCACAGTTACGTAATTTAATAAAATACTCTATTAATAAAGCCTGGGAAGGTACAAGGCATTTTGGCGGTATCTTAGGAACCTTAGGGGTCCAGGGAGAGCATCAGGACATCACACAGGGCACAGCAACCTGTCACCACGCGGCGCGCGGTGCTGGTGCATCTGCCGGAGTCGCGCTTCAAGGCAGCAGCCAATCAGCAGCAAGGAGAACTGAACAATTCTATTGCATTGGCTACTTGCAAATCTGCCACTGAAAAATAATTGTGGAGGATATTTGTGATTTCCAGCGTGGGGAACAATTGTTAGTTAGGTCATGAGAAAAATCCAGGAGTGGCTGAGACCACAAGCTCTGACCTGGGCTTTGCGGGGTTAGGTTCCCTGCGAGGGCAGTGTGGAGGCTGTAGTTTTCATACCCATTTTCCCTGTTGCTTAGCTGCAGTACATTTGCCAAAACTGATCAACCACCATCAACAGTCTTTTATCAATTAGAACTTATACTTCCTTCATATTTAATGTTTATCATTTATACAGAATAATGGGTTCCGTTTGCATTTTTATACATGCATATAATAAATTCTGCTCCCCTGTTACTCTCATGTTTCCATAGTTTTTAGCCACTTTTCTTTTGGTCCCAGAAGAATACCCTACTCTACAGTTTCTTGGTGATTTACTTATTTAGTTTACAAATATTTCCTGAGCACTGTGGCCTTCCAGGTGGTATGGGATCACTATAGGAACACGTAGCCCTGGCTTTGGTGACGTTTATCCGAGACAAAGACGCAGCTGATAATCGGGAAAAGAAGCCAGGAGGTGCCAGGCTTGCTTGCCCTGGAAACAGCCTGCGGGGCACTGGACGGAGAAGGGCAGCGGAGCCTCTCTCGGCTGTTTTGTCCAGAAAGCTTGATGGGAAAGCAGCCAGTCCCTTCACTGTCCGTGGATGTTTTACCCTACCCCGCTCACTTGTCCCGTCACCTTAGGGTGACCGGGGACTATGACAGTTTGTCAGGCTTTTCTTGTTTTTGGTGATTTGGGCAGTTTTGAAGGGTAGTGGTCAGTCACTTTGTAGACGGGTTCACTCGGGCTTGCTGGAGGTTTCCCTCCTAGCTGGACACACGTTATATTGTTTGAGCGGTGATAAGTGCTGTTTTCCCCACATCCCAGGGAGGACCTGTGTGAGTGGTACAAATTCCTGAAGAGGCTGCCCTGACCCCGACTCACAGCAGCATCTGCAGGCAGCCCTCACAGGTTTGCCCACTGCCCATCCCTCCTCGTGCCCCCTCCCTGCCCGTGCTGTCCTCCCTGGGAGAAGCCGGGGCTCACAGCTTGTGGTGAGTTCACAGCTTCGCGCTGGTGTGGTGGAATCCACACATAGATTTCAATTTCTCTGCAGGTAGGTTTTTCTATTTTCCATTCACTTAGAAAATTGTTTATGTTACTATGAATAGACGGAGCCCCATTATAACATCCTATTATGCTATTTATCATGGTGCTCAAATTACTTTAGCTTTAACTTTTTATGGATTTTTAAAAGTTAAAAAATTAAGCTTAATAACTACCTTTTTTCTATTTATTTGTACTTGACATTATAGTTTAAGAAGAGAAACTATGATACAGTTTCTTTAAATCATATTAAAACTTCTTTATGTTCTATTAGATGTTAGGTTTTATAAATAAGCCAAATTGCTCAAAAATAATTTTTACTTTCCAATTATTAAGAGCAAACTTCATTTTTTGCTATTGGAGAAAAACTTTATTGCATTTTTTTTGGATCCATTGCATATGTGCTTGTACGTGAGTGGTGTATGACCAAAAATGTGATAGAAGTTTAAATAAAAGTTATTACAGCAAAAGCTACATTGCCATTAATTCCCCTCAAAATACCTCCCTTGCTTTGAACACACTTATCCCATCAATCTTGGCGAGAGTTCTTTACAGTGGTCTTTTTTTATTGAAACGTGTACCATGTTTTCCACCCCAATATGCACGTGTATATTGTGTAATACATGGATGCATTCTAAACCATTGGAATATGTATGATCAAAAATAGACATAAACACTTCTTACCACTGCAAAGACAAAAATTTCAGCCTCTTTCTCTAAACATATCTGTCCATTTTCATTTACTGATGACATAGTTTTGCACTTAGACAGTTAAGAACTCTCAGGTCAGATGTATGTATCCTCTCAACTAACTAAAGCTGAAGTTCCATGCAGGAACCCTTTTATTCCTAATAGTTGTTTATTAAGGTTTTCTCTTTTGACAGTGGTTTTATCTGATTGGTTCTCACCTGGTACTGTATTTTTCCACTAATTTATCTCAATACTTCCTGTGCCCTTGTTCTAGAGGCGTCTGTTGGAAATAGCAGGAGCTGTGACTGGATTAGAAAGCTTTGTTAAGGGCCTGGGATTTAGCTCAGCGGCATAAGATCTTGAGTTTGATCCCCAGCACCAAGGGGGGGGGGAAAAAAGCTTTGTTATGTTTGTCTTTGAATGGAAAAAAGTTAATTTGCATTTACTGTACTAATGACATATATACACATGTATTTCCATGTTACATTGGATTTCTATTCATTCTGCAATTTCTAGTATTTTTTTTTCTACTCTTTTTTTTTTACTGAATTGCTCAGTCTTTTTTATTCCTATTTTTTTGGAGCATACATTCTTCTATTTTCAGTGGAATTTAATATGCATATACAACTTGCCAACACCTATAATTAATTTCTATTTTCTCCAAGTTGTGGAGCAGTGTAAAGAATTCTGAAATTTTTAAATTTTATTTTAAAGAGAACAAAAAAACCCAAAATGAAACAGAATAAAGCCAATTGAAACAAAGAGAGCAATACAGGATTTGAAAACAAGATAATAGGAAATCAACAATGGCTACCATAATGCTTCACATTATCTTTAAAATAGCTGCCCATGCCATCAGACATAATAAAATCAAACAAAACAGGACAGAATAAAATCTGTCAAAACAAAACAGTGGAAGTGATACAAGACTTCAAAACAATAGGAAATCAACAATGGCTACCATACAATGTCTTGTTATCTTCAAAATAACAATATCAGACATAATAGAATCTAACAAAGCAAAACAGAATAGAACCAAATCAAACAAAATAATGAAAATGATACAGGGTTTCAAAACAAGGCGACAGGACAGGAACAGTGGCTGCTGCCGTGTTCCCTTTTTAGACATCTCCTCCTCCCCTTTCACCTTCACAATATGTATTGTCCATTTTGGGTCCCACTAACTCCTCCAGTTTCTTTTTTCTCTTTAATTTTAAGGGGAATAAAACATTAATAACACGAATCAAAACGGTGACAGCAGGAAACCCAACAGCTGCTACGCTGCATATCGCTGCCCTCCAGATAGTTGCTTGGCTTCAGGTTTGCAGTCAGTCAAGTAACACAGTTCCTAGACTCCGCGGGGTGCTTGGGCGGTGCACCCTCCCCGGCACCGTGACAGGCTCCCGGCCCGGCTTAGCTTCCTGACCTACACTCTGAATGGCTCCAGCACTTTGTAAAGCGTGTTAACCTCCTTTTATTTTACTTGTTGCCTGTATTTTATAAATTATTATTTATGTGTTTTCATTTTAATGTATGAGACTCAAACACACAGTTTAAAAACGCCAGAGTCAGAGTGTATTCTAGACTTTAATGTCTTCTGTCTGTGTTGTTTAATAACTGGCTCCCCATCATGCTAGGAGCGCAGAACCACTCCAGGTTCCCACCGCCGCAGGCCTCCGTGCGGTCCGCGGCGCCTCCCCCTCCACGGCTGTGCACACGTCCGTCCTCTCCCTTCCCCAGGAGGCCGGCCAGGGAATCCTCCGCCGGGAAGCAAGTTTCAAAGGCCGGCTCCGCGCCTCAGAGAAATGCAGTGGCCGAAGCTGGATTCGTTTCCTCTCCTGTTTATCCCGAGAGGGATGGTTCCACCAACTGTCTCCTCACCCCAAAGAGGGGGTTTTCAGCCTCCGTAGGGTTGCGGTGCCTTCGAGCTGTTGGCCGTGCCTTACATCAGCGCCACTTCAGACCTGGGCCCGGGCCGGGAGAGAATCCCCGCGCGCCCACCCTGCAGAGACTCAGGGCCCCTGGGGTGCCGTCCGGGATGGGCACATCTGCTCCTGTGACATTGTGCAGGGCTCGGAGCGCACCTGCCACCCAGCCGAGGGCACCCAGAGCACGGAGCACCCACGGCCTGGAGGGGAACAGCTCCACTGTGAGGTTCCGTGGGAAACGTGGAACTCATTACCGGGGTTCAGTCACTCCTGACTGCCGCACGGTGGAGGTTAATTCCTGGCTGCACGTCAGCTGCCAACATTCTCATTACCAGTCTGAAGTCATCAAAACGCAGACTCTCAGCCAAACATTTTCCTGGGGCCTAATGACTCAGAAAGACTCATTTCAGCATCTTCTCTGTAAACATGACCCTACGCCAAGGTGACAGAGCCCCGAGAACACAGAGGAGGGGCCTTGATTACAGGACCTGGCCAGGTTCCACCTGTACATGTAGGAGACATGTTCACTGCAGCTGTCTGTCTGTCTGTCCATCTGTTTGCTTGAAACTGGGTCTTGCTGTGTGGCCCAGCATAGCCTCAAGCTTGTTGCAGAGCTCAGGCGGGCCTCTAGTCCAATATCCTCCTGCCTCAGCCTCCAGAGTGCTGGGATCACAGCAGCATGCCACATCAGCTGGCCCTGTCTGAGAGGCTATTACAAGGGAGCACAGGGCAGCATGCTGACCCTCAGAGATGACCACGAGGAACCACAGGGCAGCGTGCCGACCCTCAGAGATGACCACAAGGAACCACAGGGCAGTGTGCTGACCCTCAGAGGTGACTGAAATGGTTTTCAGTACCATGGTCTCGTCGCTAGTTTTGCTTGCTCTGACCTGGCCCTAGAGCCGGTTCCTTTCCCATTGTGCTGCAGGCGTGCTGGGGGCAAACCATACCCGGGCAGGAGACTGAGGGATACAGAGACTGGGCCGCCCCTTCCTCCCACAGGGCTGTGGCTGCCCTGCTTCTGTGTTACAAGCCAGGTGCGGTGCAGAGGTTGGCCCTGGACCTGGGATATGAGAGAGGATTTCAGCATTGTCACATTGCCATCAGGGCTATCATAAAATGCCTGAGATCATCAACTTGAAAAAGAAAAACATTGCTTTGGTTCATGGTTTTGGAGATTCCAATCCAAGCCAAGCGGCTTGCTGGCCCAAGACTCTGAGGAGCAAGCTCATGATGGTGGGAGAATATGACACCAAAAGAGAAAAAGGGAGGCCCAGGGTCTCACAGTCACCTCCAGGACCACACCCCTGTGTCCCCACTTCCTCCCTGCAGGCCCTACCTCTTGAAGTCCCACCACCCCAAGTGACACTCTGTGGACTGAGCCTTTAACTTGTGGGCCTTTAGGGGACCTTTACCCAAACCAAAGCAAGGTGTCACCAGGAACCTCATTTGCTGCTGTAGTTGCTCACTGACCCACTATGACTGTGGACCTCAGATATTCTGGGGTGCAGCTGACAGGAGATGCTCCCCTCTGCTGATGCTGAGAGAGCACCTGAACTCACAGGCCCCCACCCCAGGTAACATCAGTGACAATGCAAGGGACCAAGTTACATATACCCTGCTTGTCCTTCTGCAGTCAGGAGTCCCGGCCTGCAGCACCTGACTGCAGCACTTCAGGCCACAACAGAATGAGAACACAAAAGCGTCAGTCTGTGAGTTTCTCCCGAGAGCCATCTCTCTGGTCACCAACAACCTGGCCTTGCTGGGCCGAGCCTCCTCCTCCAAAGTCAGTGTCCTGGGTGCAGGAACTGCTCCAGACCCTTCTCTCTCAGACTCCCAAAGCTCGCTCTCTTCAGAGGCCAGCTCAGGCTGACCTTAGATTTAGGTCAGGGTTCTCAGGCACGTGGCAGCTCCATCCCTCGGGGCAGTAGGTGTTCCATATCCCCCACGGTTTGTTTTAATGGCCTAATAGAAGGTGGTGAGACCTTTAAGAGGTGGGACCAGCGGGAGACCTTTAGGTCATTGTGGGTGTGGCCTCAAAGGGGATTATGGGACTCTGGTCTCTTCCTCTTTCTTTTGCTCTTGGGGGATAAGTCGAGACATTTGCCTGCCACCCGTTCCTACTGTGACATAACTCAGTGATCACGGGCCCCAACTTCCAAAATCATGAGCTAAAGTACGCCATGTCCCTTTGTAAGTTAACTGCTTTGGACGTTTTATTGTAATAGATCGCTGAGTAACACAGACAGTGTGAAGTCCTAATCTGTGTAGAATTGAATGTAAATTACCAGGGGGTGGGCCTGTCTGACACACTCTCCCCACCATGGTTTCTCCAGGACTAGGCTCTGACCTGGGACCCCGCAACTCAGGAAAGAGGTAGAACTGCCCAAAGCCTGACCCAAGCAATGCGACCGAGCTGGGGAGGCTACATCAGTGGGCTGGCTCTGGACCTCCTGCTGCTGCTGTACCGGCACTGTGACCTACTAATGGAACCTTCCTGCAATCTTTTCCCCAGGCTGCTTTTAACCACCTACTGTTTCTGTGACCAGACATAAATTCAAAGCAGTAACCAGGCTGGTTCCAGACTTGCAGAGCATCTTACGATCACATCTTATGACCTTACGAGTGTGCGCAAATACCATTTGCTGCCCGAAGTGGATGCTATGATTGTCTTTCACTTTTGCAAGTAGGGTAGGTTCAGAATGGCAGAAAGTCACTCCGTTAATTTGCAGTTCTGTGGTCTAAGGAATTTAAATATATTCCCATGCTTTTGGTTCATATGGTTTTGGTTGCCTGTATTACATACTTTGCCCAATTTTATGGAGATATAAAAAGCAGTGTGGGTGCTGTAAGTTACTCTGCCGCCCACCACGTGTTACCCTTGTAAAACATTTTCTAAAACTAAACAATTTGTTGACATTTTGTACTTTTTCACAAATACTTTAATTTACATGTAATTTCATTTCATTAAAATTTCTCTTCTACAGATCTGAGTTTCCTACTTTGAACTAAGAAGGCTCCTTTACCTCAGGGTCTTCCCTGTGTAGTCACCCTTCTAATAATTTGTCCAATTAAAACAAAACATCAAGACATCATGCTTTGGGATAAATATTATTCTAGCACGTTTCACCCTGTGTCTATTAGCAGGGTAAGCACTGAGTAAGTTATGAGAGAGGGTGTGCTGTTGCTTTACATATGCCCGTGAAATATTTTTGAAAGAATAAAGCAAGTTTTGGGAAATAGTGTCTGAACATGGATGCGGGAGCAGTGCCTGAATATGTGTAATAACATAGTTTATGTCTGTGTCTGCACAAACACAGGGAACTGAAGGGAAGGAGGGAAAGGAGAGGGTTATACAAAAAGGGAGGAACTCAAAGTCCTTAAGCGGAAACACCTACCTACCTCAAACAGCAAGCTACACGTTCAATTTCTGCCCTCTGGAAAATTTCCCATCACTGTGAATCCATCTTTTACCCTCACGCTGTTACCCAAGGGACAAGCTTGGTTTGGTGCTGGACAAGAGCGCAGTGGAGTGGGGAGACCTCCTAGCTCGGCCTCTGCTCCCTGTGAATTTTATCTGTTGCTCCTGTCCAGAAAGCCAGGTGGTCCCTGTCACAGGCAGATGCTGCATAGCTCCAGAGCCTTCTCTGATCTAAACTGGGGGTCTCAGCAGGATAGCCCCACACTAGGGTGAAGGTGCGTGTCCAGCCTTTACTGTCAGGTCCCACCAGCACTCCCAGGAGTGACAACCCAGAATGTCCTCAGCCATTATCATATGTCCCTCAGGAGGACAAAGTTTTGAGTCACTAATCTAATCTGCATGATTATTACATCCTTTTCCTGAAATTTGTTTTTCTGGGAACTAAAAAGAACACTCTTCAATGATTGCATTTGGAAAGTGACCTCTGAACCATTTTGGTGGCCTCTGCTTTGATGGAGTGTGTGTCACCTTATCGCTGGTGTGAGGGGAGACAGGAGCTTGTTGTTTTCCTCTCTGTGTGGCATAAACAAGCTACAGTGACTCATTCCTGCTGCCCAGGGAGCCCGGCCCTCAGGGGCGTGGGGAGGGAGGTTCTTCCTAAATCACAGCTGTCTGAATTACACAGTGAGGGAGCAGTGACCTAGCCTGTGTTACAAACCAGGGAAGTTCCTTTGTGTTCCTTTGCTTTATTCCTGAGTAATTACACATACACAGGAACTGCTTTATTATTTATTGCGCTTTTATCTTAGGATTTGGGAGGTTTACCAAAGTGATAATCTGGGATAAAAGAATAAGTTAGGGACATAAAAATTTGTCTCCTTCGGCTTTGATATTTTTGCTTAAAAGTATTCACTTGGAGTTTGGTGAGGGCAGAAAATGCCGGAACCTGAAGAAAATTGTCCCCCACACTCAGATCAATCCCAATCATATTCACCCCTGTTGTAGCGTTTGTACACTTTCTCAGATGGCCGGTCAGCATGGAGGACCATCCACATGGTGCCCGCTGGACAGGACTGAGTGGGGTTTTCTGCGCGTGACAAGTTGTCCCTGGAGTCTTGGTGTCATCGCGGCTCCTTGCTGAGATTTCGTGGATACCCTGACCCCCACCTCCAGCAGGATGCTGGTCACTGAGGTGACTGTTCTAAAGTTTTTTGATTTAAAAAATAAAACCAAAAAAATAGTAATAAGTACTTCATGGTTGGGTAGAGTTAACCTGTTTCATTCTGCTCACAATGAAAGTCATAGCTTCACAACATTCGTTCATGCCCGGTACCTTTTGTGTGGGGACCAAAGAGTGAAGGGAGGTGACTTTCTCCCTGCCCCGGGGGCTTAGGCCAGGGCCAATGGCGAGGGTACTATCATAAATAAGGCGAGGGCTGGGGGCTCCTCTGAGGTCCAAGGCTAAGGCAGGGAGACCCCTTCGAGCAAGGGTGTGACACAAGCAGAGACGGCAGCTGGAGGGAGGCCCTCAGGCCACTCTATTCAGAATCATTTTTGCCACAAAGGTAGGAAGAGACCCACACACCCCTGGAAACTGCTCCAGCTTAGTTTGGACCCAAGAGGGGCTTGAGAGAGCGTTCCACGGCCTGGGCAGTTGATGGCACTGCGTTAGAAGGGACAGAGAGGAGGCGGTTCAGAGGGTCTTTACCCATGACGCCCTTTGAAATTTCTGAGGGCTGGCATGGACCTGGTGGAAGAGCCCCTGCCCGAACATGCCCGGCTCTGGGTTCAATCCCCAGCACCACAGGAACAGACAGACAGGGCTGACTGGAGGTGGAAGGCGGAGGAGAGTGGGGTGCTCTGAGGATGACCCTGCAGGACTGGACCCAAGTGCAGGCTCTGCTGTGTCTGCACAGGCGGGTGCGTGGCTGAGCGTGGGTTATCTGTGCACCTCCCGCCTCCCAGGGCTCCTCAGCAGCAGAGTCAGATGGGGATTCGGGGATTCGCCGTCCAGCCACAAGGGACAGCCCTCTCGTGCCAGGGAGACCATCTTCACCAGAGTGAAGGAGACAGCTGAAAAGCAATGGGTGCCCTCCTCAGTACAAACTGTAGTCCTGGTACTTTAGTAAAAGAAAATTAACTCATCATCCCAGACGTCTTCCTGCACCCCTGCTCCCCACATCCCTGGGCCTGTGACTCACCCTGCAGGCCAGACCGGCTGCAGGGGACCCAGGCAGAGGGTTCTGGCTCAGTCACTGGCTTTTTGATCTTTCTAACTCACAATGCGAAAGAGACAAGGACCCAGGCAGCAGCACCGGCAGCACATGGTACATGAAAAGTAAAAGCCATTGTGTTATCTCCAAGCCCCCACAGGACAAAGGGCAGGACACACGGGCAGCAGCCACACATGCAGGGTGGTGTCGGGTGTGGGGCAGGGCTTGAGGTGCGGAGACCACACAGCCAGGGCACACAGAACTGGCACACAGGCTCTAGACAGTCTAGCCCATGCCACTGGGCAAAAGGGACCATGGTCAGGACCACCTAGGCTGGGGCATTGGGTTCCAGCAGGTTCTCAGGGCCGCCCAGCTTTCCTCCCAGCTGACCATGCCTGAAGGACAAGCTTTTGGAGAGGAATCGTGACCTGCTGCCATGAGGTGACCAGAGTGCGTACAGGACAGAGGGGAAGTTCTGCTGCTTCCTCTGAGTAAGCAGCAGAACCAGTGACCGCTGTGCACCCCCAAAGTTCGAGGTGACCCTAGCACGCAGCAGCCAAGGGCAGCAGGCAAAGAGGGCTCCTCATTGAGCTGTGGGGCCCACACGGTCCAGCTCAATCCTTCAGCAGACGAGCTGTGTGGAGACCAGATGCACAGGAGCAGAGAGCCCCTCAGAGCATTTCCGTTCCCATCAGTTTCCAAGGATGCTCCACCGGGCTACAGAAGCAGAAAGAAAACTCAGGGAAGCAATGAGTTGTTCACTGGGATGAGGTGAGGCATGGGGTGGACAGCCCCGAGGAGAGCGTGGACCGTGCTGCTGACCATGGGGGCCGACTTCTACCCTTGGTGCTCAGTGGTGTGGCTGCCTATATGCATATCTTATTTTATAAGTGAGAAAAGGTGATGCAATTTATTTCCACTGGCTTCGGATTATTCTAAAAAATGATATGAGCTATGAATCTCTGTTCATCAAAAAGGTCTGTGTTTTCATTGTTTGATTGATCATTTTGTTCATCCTGTAACTTGTGATCTGAACAATTACTTTGAAGATAACAATACACAATGTATTGACCACTGTTAATCTATTATTTTGTTTGGAAATTCTGTATTGTCGTTTTTAATTAATTTTTTTTTTCATTTTAAAACTAAAAAAGAAAAGAAAAAGAAAAAGGAAGAAGTGAGTAACCAGAGCGGTCTACTGCCACCCGGCGTGGGGAAGTGTCCCCAGTGTGGCTCCTGTCCCCTGAACGTCTGCAGAAGCCGTTAACAGCGAATCAGCACAGGACGTTCACGCTCAGACGTGAGGGGTGAGCTGACGCCCTGTGAGCTAACGCCGCGTCTCGGATTCTCTCCCCCGTGTGGGGTCTGTGTCCTCGCACTGTGGCCGGCTGCTGGGCCCAGATGGTGACGCCTGGGTGGGCGACGCTCCACAGTTACCCGACCACCAGGGCTGAGGGAGAACATGACCCCGATGGACGCCGGGGTGAGGGCGCTGCGTGAGAAAAGTCCGTCCCTCTCCCAGGTCTTCTAAGCGGAGACCCCCAGGGCAGGGCCGGGGACGGAGGCGCAGCAGCTCCCGCGGTGGGGAGCCGTCTGCCTTCTCACCGCAGCGTTTCCACGCCGCGGGCGTGCAGGGGCCGCGGGAGACCCCCATCCTCTGCACAGCAGCGGGGCACCAAGCCCACGTCGGGCCCACAGCAGGAAGCAGAGCGAAGCCCAGCCTCACAGTTCTGCCCAGAGGATCGGACCCGGGAAAAGGTGGCGAGGTTTTCTTCGGGTCGTGAGTCTAAGGCGTTCCCAGGACAGATAAGATGAGAGTGCTTGTTCTGGGGCCCACACACTGATGACAAATCCCAAAGGCCATCAGTGGCAGGAGGAAGCCTGGGCCGCAGATGTGGTCCTTTTCCTGTGTGCCAGGAAACATTAACCACTGAGGACAGAGGAGGCAAAGGCGATGGGACCTGCTGCTTGTGGATACATGCCGCCGAGATTGAAGGGCCGCAGAGCTGTCCCTAAGGAGGGTCACGCTGGTTTCCACACTGGCCACTCCCCCAAGCCATTGCGTGACCTCAAAGAGAGCAGTAAAGTGCGAAAGAGAGGTTTCTTTTTCCAGTGCAAAAATGGAAAATATGATGCTAATAATCTTGTGACACTTATTAGCAGAATCATTATCAAAATAGCAGGTCACCTCTCAGGAAATGAAGTCGTACCTACCCTAGGAGCTGCAGTACTTTTAAAGAAAAGCACATCTTGTCAGTATGTGGAGTACCTGATGTTAGTAAACAATACTTGAAAATATGAGGAAAACCTCAATTTTTAGCAAAAAATAGATTCCCAGGGTCATCTAGTGGCCCTCTTTGGAGAAGGTGAAAATGGTCTATTCATTTGTTCCCTCAAACTCAAATGAACACTTTGCAAAATTGATTGCAAAATTGATAGTTGCCAGATGTCTGTCAGTACCTGTGTGCTCCGGGTCCTCTTAACTCTAACTGTCACCATCGTCCTCCGAGGAGGCCACATCAACCCACCCCAAGCCTCTGGGGACCAATGGACAAATGGAAATCCCTCTTCTCAGGGAGTGTGGGATGCCAGCTCCCCCAACGTCCTAACCTGCATCAGGATGGGGGAGACCACTGGTCCCTGCGAGCACTGGAAACTCCGTATCCTTGTCCTCTGTCTATCCACTTTGTCCCACTGTCTGGTTGGGCTTTTGTCTACACCCTTAGCTCGGCCCTTCTGTCAGGCCAGGCAGCTCTGCCTTCCGCCCCGCCCCGCATTGAGCCTGGGTGACTCAGGTGTCCAGTGAACATTAAATTCCCGCATCCCCTTCCTCACTTCAGTCCGGGTCAGAAGAGGACCCACTGCACAGGTGGAACCATGTCCTGCAGCTCTGCCAGCTGAGCTGTCTCTCTCAGCGACCACAGCTCAGCACGGCTTAACACTCTAAATCTGAAGACTTCATAGCTCTTTATCACATCAGAGAGGAAATCTTGTGCATATGCTGTTCTTTCCATGGAAATGGAACACTTGAGAACTCTATACCAATGGTGGCCTCAGCCACTGGGTCCCATTTGAGGTGCTGCCTTTCCCAGGAGCTGGTTCCCAGCTGGTTCCCAGGAGCTGTGAGTGAGACTGGACCGGCCCAGCAGAAAAGCAGTGTCCAAGGCTTGTTTGAACCACATTAGATAACATCTCCTTGTCCAAAGCAAAGGCATGGCCAAGGCCACGTCACAGCGGAGGGGCGCCCCAAGACGCCTTGCAAGGCTGTGGCTGCAGGGAGGGTACGGATCTGTGATGTCTGCGGGACCTCGCGCACTTTCCCTCCACCCGGAGGTGGGGAGAAGTGTCCCGGAGGACATGCAGGGTCACACCACCAAGGGGCCAGGAAGCAGCCTGACTCCACCTTCTCTCTCACCTGCTCAGTGTCCTCTGCTTCCAGACTGATGGACTGCCACTGATGGGTGCTTACAGAGGTGGCCTCAGCCAGCAGGGCCAGGGAAGGCGTAAACTGAGGCTGACACAACCCGGAGTAGTGGACACCACTGTCCTTCCTGGCCTTGAGCTCAGAGAAGCGTGGCAGGCCCCAGAGCTGCCTACGCCTCAGACTTCCTGAGTGGGAATTCCTTCCCACACCACCCAGCCTCGTCCAGGTAGCTGGATGAAAATACCACAGAGGCACAGGACAGGGGCCAAGGAGCTGGACAGACTCTCGTGGTCACCATGCAACCCCCAAGACATGCACTGTGGCATGCTTTTCAAATGTCTCTTATCTTGGGAGCCCAAAATAGGAGATTCATTGAAATTCACAAGCATCTTAATAAAAATAAATTTCACTGCACTCAAATGAAGCATACTTTATTTTTAAAAAAAATTCCTCCGGGAGTTTTTTTCAGTTTATTGGCATCATTTAGCTACTCATAATAATTTTCATCCTAGGGAATTTGTACCAGTATATCTTGACTCCCTCTGGGAGTGTTAGTTGTTGTTTTTTTCTCTATCTTGTGACTCTGCCACACTTCCGACTTGAGGTGACGGTCAGTACAGAGCTCTTCGAGTGGTTGATCACCTCACTTTAGGCTTTGCTTGGGCTCCTGAAAGTCAGTTATCATTTTCTGCCTCCAAATGTGAACTCTGGGACACACGTATCCAGGCGTTTAACCGATACAGTGAGGGAGGGCGCTTCAAAGAGGAGGAGGAGGAGGCAGCTGGGCCCAGGAAGTGACATGCGCGTTGGTGTGACTCAGTTGTCTGGGCTGGAACTCCAGCTCTGACAGTGAAGCCTGAGCTTTGAATCACCCGGAGCTCTTAGACGAGCCCCAAGCCTCCTGCGTGGCGCCTGTACTTCATGGAGCTGAGTGGGTACGTGAAGGGGGACTTGCAGGAAGGGCACAGGATGGGCAGGAGAGCTGCAGATGCCATCGGAAGGAGAGACCTTAGTGCCAGATGTGCTTGGCTTGTCGGGGGACCCACAGTCCAGACGGCGTCTTCATCACCCTCTGACACTTGCCCTCCTCCACGGGTGTGACAGGCAGCGCGATGGCCTTGGCAAGTGCCTCGGCAGAGGTTTGCTGTGAAGTCGCAAAGCTCTTGGCCACACAGCCCCTTCCCAGCAACCTCGGAAACACCGGCGCCTAATCCTGTCACCCAGCAGGGCACAGCCCCATGGGAACAGAAGCCCTAGACCTGGGCAGCAGTTTCTAAAGGAGGTGCTCAAAGCCGGACCCGAGTCCTACTTTAGGAGGCCTTCTGGGCTCTCGGCCTGTGAGATGTCTTTGCCCACCTGCTCACGAGTCTGTGGCTCGCAGAGAACCTGAAGTGACATGTGTGTTGCGCTTTCTGCGTGCTGCGAGCTCCTTTCACTTACCGAGCTAATGAGTCCGCGAGTGTTACCAATCTCTTGGTCTAGGGGAATTTGAACATTCTAAAGAGACGTTTTCCCAGTTCAAAGGGGCAAGATTGATGTTGAAGATTTCTGAGACAAGCCAGAGGAAGGCAGTGAGTAAACCAGACTACGAAGTGGGGAGAATAAAATAAGAGCGAAAATAAATCTTCCGCTTCCATGTGCCAGTTAATCTTAATCATCAACTCGAGTGGATTAGGGGACTCCCTGGGAGACGAGGGGACCATGGGGCACTGTGTTCACCAGGGCACAGACCCACCAGTGTGCTGGGCCGGATGTGTTGCTGGGGGCCGGGTCTGTGGAGGGGTGCTGGGGAGCCCAGTGGGTGTGCACATCTCTCAGTGGCACTGTCCCCCAGGACAGAGCCACCCTGGAGTCCCCAGCTTTGCTCCGCCTTTCCCTTCCACTGTGATACTTCTTCTTTGAAGCAAGCCAGCCATGCACATCTGAAACCATGCACTAAATAAATTATCTCTTCATCCAAATTGTGGGTGTCGGGCACTTGGGTCCCGGGCAGGGAAAGCAGCTAATTAGAGGGTACCCAGCTCAGTCACCCTGGGTGACTCAGCAGACAGCTACACCTTTGCCTTCCCTAGTGCCCTCCCGCTTCTGACCTTGTCTTTCACCTTAAAACACCAGAAAGAATATACATCAAACATTGGTAACAGGGGAAAGGAAATAATTAGTTACAGCAGAGGACAGTCACTTTCCATGTCCACCAAAAAACAGAAACCAAAATGAATGCTTCGGGACAGCGCTTGGACTCATACCCGTCAGCCACATGCTTCTGCCCCCCATGCCGAGAGGAGGTGAAAAAGCGAACATGGGCCACGTGGCTGAGGAGGAGAAGGCAAACGCGCAGAGCAGACAGAGCCGCCGGCACCTGCCTCAACGGACTCGCGTTCCTCCTATTGATGGGGGCTCTGGAGGAACCTCGTTTGGAGGAGAAAGAATCCTCTGGAATTGCTCTTTGAGCAGCAGCGTTTATGGAAGTCAGCAGCCAAGATTCTTCCCGGGCCTTTACTTCTTTGGTCCCACTGTAAGGATAAAACAAGAACTGCAGACCCCACGGTTATTCTCAGGTCTACGTCCTGGCCAATGTCCACACTCTGATTTTTTTTTTTTTTTTTGTCTCTTTGAGACATTGTCTCGCTGTGCAGTTCAGGCTGGTCTTGGGCTCACTTTGTAGTCCAGGCTGGTCTCGAACTTGCCTCCCTAGTGCTGGGATTCAGGTGTGCACCACCACGTCCGGCTTAATTCTCTGATATTTATCAGACTCCGTAATCCTTCCTTGTCTCCTTACCCCGCCCACTCTTAGATTTAGAGCCTCGGAAATGCAAGTGGAAAAGCAGCACCGCGCCCATGAATGACAGCTCTCTGCGCCACGTCACCCAGCGCGCTTTCGGCGATGAGCACGGCACACCTCTCTGCTGTCCCGGTCCCCCTGGCCGGGCCCTCCTGCTCTCCCACCGGGCCCAGCTAAAGCTCCCCCGTCCTGCCCACTGCCCTGCCACGGTTCTGGACAGTGGCCCAGGCAAAGACAGCTTCGGCTGGTGTGAGGTGTGACCACGAACCCCACTTTAGTGAAGAAGAGATCAAGGCCTAGAAAAGCAGGCGGAGCAGTAAAAGCATAAGCAGAGCCCCGGGCTCCGCGCTGTGTGCAGTGCACCCACATGGGGCCTGAGCATGGCAGCCCGCGCCCTGCCAACCACTCTTCCGTGAAGTCTTTACCCCTATATCCCAGCACTTGGTCAACACATGCTTCTTGTGTCATAAAATGTTTCATAAAATTCTGTTTAATGTTTTGATGAGCTGCTGCCTCCCCGCTCCCCGCCCGCAGCGACCAAAGCAGCATTTCCTTCCGCTTTGTTTTTACGCCTGCTCTCCGGGAGGGTGTGAAGTGTGGACACTGTCCTGGGTTGTGCTCCTTGGTTAGTGATGAGTGACGCTGAGCAGCTCTCCAGGCCATCATTGGCCACTGACCCACCTTTCTGGAGAAATGTCTATCCGAGTCACCCTCCCATTTTTAATTCAGTTTGTGGTTGCATTGTTGGTCCCTGATCAGGTACACAGTCTGCAGCTTTGCTGCCTCACTTTGTGGATGGCTTTCACGCCATCTTTTCCTTGAACACACAAACGTTGCTGATCCTCTTTGTGTACAGCATATCTGTTTTTCTCTTGTCACTTGTGATTTTGTATAATGCAGCAGGACTTTCTAGTGGATTTATGTAAATTTCCATGTCAGAACACCAAGAAAACTCAAATTTTACACCGGTCACTCTCAATTTGAAAAATGCCAAAGGTGCAGGTAAAGAGGCCTAGGTTTGAGCCCCAACCTGGAAAACAAATAAATCAGGAAAAACAAAAGAAAGACACCTTAGCCATCTGCCCTACACACTGCCCACTGGCCGCCCTCCAAGGCAGCCTTGGGTTCTCTTTCTTTTCTCTCTCTGTCTCTCTCTCTCTCTTTGTCTCTCTGTCTCTTTCTCTGTTACTCTCTCTGTCTCTGTCTCCATCTCTCTCTCTGTCTTCCTCTCTTTCTCCATCTCTCTCTGTCTTGTCTGTCTGTCTCTCTCTTCCCCCTTTTTCTTGTCACCCTTCCTGTCCCCTGCACCCCAGCTCAGCCACTTGCCTCAGAACCCTGGGCTCCCGCCCTCTCTTTCAAACCCCAGGGGCTCAGACTCTGCTCTTTGCAAACAAAACCTGCTTCACCCTCAGAGCCCAGTCCTCAGAGCCCAGTCCTGCTAGGTACCAAGACGGCTTCTGCAGCCCGAGCTGGCAGAGGGAAGGAGGGGAGAGAGATCGGGCGGCTGGAGAAGTCCAGAGGCCACGGCCTCAGGGGAGAGCCTGGGCTGGAGAAGGCCCGTCACCTCCACTGCTGAGCTCTCCAGATTTGCTCCTGGGAGCAAACGCTCAGTCAGCCCTGGTGGGGGGGGCTCCTTTTTGGACCCCAACACCGGGGCAGCAGATGCCTGACAGGAGAGCTGCCTGGGCTGGCCCGACAGGAACCGCGTGGCTGGACCTGTGCTTGCCTCAATCTCCTCCACGCGGTCCTCTTCTGCCGTTGGGCGGGGGCTTACGCTGGTGGGGGGGTCTCCGGGGAGCTGACCTTCTGTGTCCACTGGGCTTCTTCAGGGACAGAAGGTGAGAGCTGCCTTTGTCTTTGGTTTGGGCTGGGGATTCTCAGGACATCACGTCTGCCTGCTAGGAAATCACAGGAGGGGAAATTAGACCCCATTTCCTACAGGGCGGGGACCTCTGCCTGGAGGGAGGTGCGTGGTACATGGGTACATGGGTTAGAAAGGAGGGTGACGGAAGGTGACAGTTTCTTTTCATGTTGCATCCAGGTTTCTGAACCTGAGCCCCACATGCTCTGCTTGATAGTGGGTTCAAGGACACTGCTTTCTCTCTGTCCTGAGTCAGAGCTCCGGGGACGTCACTGTGCCCACTGCTCCTACTGCAGCACAGGGGCTGGGGATATCTCCTTCCTGCTCAGGGTCCTGGGCCTCTGAGGATGGCATGGGGTGCCCGCCTTGGTCCTTTGTATCCAAGGCGCACATCTGTCATGCTGTGCCCACTCTCCTGGAAAGCCTGCCCTCGGGATTCGATAGAATGGTGATTTCCACCATGGGAAGCCAGGGGCTGGGGGCACATTTTGCCCACTACATGTCCATATTCTTCCTGCAGGTCTGTGGCAGCTGGCAGCCAGGACGAGCAGTGGCAATGAGCACTGAGAGGCAGGGCGCTCTCTCCAGCTGAGCGCGCTTTACAGGACAGGACGAAGGTGCTAGGGTGCAGTGGGGTACCCAGGAGTCACGAGGGTCCATAAAGCGGGGCTGGTGGACTGAGAAAGGAAGTCAGCAGGATTGATACATCCTCTGTAGACGCCAGGCACCTAGTGACGCGGGTCTCCGGGGCTGGTTTTGGTGAGGATATTCCAGTCTTAGCATTTGACATGCGTTTGGCGCCATGCCCGGCAGAATGCAAAGCAGGCATAAGCTGATCTTCCTGCAATTGTCTGTTTAACTTGGCAATCCAGGCTGATTTTTTCCTGTGAAGCAAGCCCAGAACGTCACTGGGACAGTGGTTGGGTTAATTAATGAGGCATAATAATGTGCGTAATAAAAGCTGATGATCTGAATTCTCTTCCCACTACTCCCCTCTCCTTCCCGCAGTGGACAGCGGGCCTCACCGGAACCTGTGAGTGACGCTGCAGTAAAAGACTTTTCGTGTAAACAACAGCGAGGGGACAATAATAACTCGAGAGCCATCTGTTTGATTGAGTCCTTGACTCTTTTTTTACATTTCCCCCCATTGCATGTTAAAGGAAGTAAATAGGAAAAAACCTTCTAATTATGTTGCTGTTTACTGATTACAGGATAACTTTAATTGTGTTTAGCTTGAATACCATTGTGGCCCACACCCAAAACCCTAGTCATCTTCTCTCTCACCGCTTCTTCCAGCCCCTCTGTCGCTGGAGTGTGGGGCTGACTGCATGTAGGGTTACTCTCAAGCTCGCTGGAATCCAAGGCTCGGAGGCAGCAGCCAGGGGCTGGCTGCACACCCGAAGTCCAGATCCACCAAGAAAAAAAGTGTTTTCCCAGGGGTCAGTAATGAGATGACAAAGCCAGTGGATGCAAGGCACAAAGCACAGAGTTGGGTCCCGCAGTTTCCCCTGGGAAGGCTGAGTTTGGGGGAACCACTAAACCTTCTTTGGTCCTCCAAGAAGTCAGATTCAACAGCTTTCAGTCTATAATGGCTGTTTATCATCAAGTGTGAGCAGCAAACTCTGAGCCAGCCCTGGGCTTGGCCAGGGCACCAGCTCTGCCCAGCTGAGGGCCCCTGAGGCCCCAGGGAGAGTGTGCAGGGGACAGTTTCTCCAGTATGTGACACTCGGGCTAGGAGGTTATTAGTGTCCTGTGCTCTATGGTGCATTGAGCCACCCTGTGACCTCAGGACCAGTAGCTGATCATACCCCTTGCTTGGACACAGCTGAATGTAGCAGTCAGGGTCCAATCCCACCTCAGTGGAAGAGAAACACATGACCTTGGCCTCAGGATCCCTGGCTGTGCCCCTCTGCCAAATAGCTGTCACTTAGCTCCTGGATTCAGCTGAAAACTCAGTTGAGTTGAAACCTCCTTGAAGTCATGACTCGACATTTAAAACAAAACAAAACAAAACAAAACAAAACAAAACATGGGCGCCCTTTCTGATCAGAGTCAAAACTTGTCTGAAACAAGTTTTGTTAAAAAGTCAGCATGGGCTGGGCAACACCAGGCTTGCGGGATGCTATGTGCCCTTGCTGGGCCTTATCAACACCAAGAGCCAAGGAGTAAGAGCTACCAGGACTGGGGGCTACACGGAAGGGCGCGCTCCTTGTGATTCATCGACAGTGAAGTCACAGCCCAGCTTCTCAGTGATGACCAACTGCAGGAAACTGGGCGCAGCAGGAAATAACTATGCCCACCGAAGAGCCAGCCTGGCTCACTCTTGACGCCCACCAGGTGAGTCACTGTCATGCACAGGGTAGGGACACTGGTGACTCCACTGTCCCCTCAGGAATCCACGTCCGACTTCCAGGACATTGTGGCAAATGCTTCTACTGCTGCCTGACAGACTTGTAGAAACATACAC
>PVLA01010491.1:0-62922 GCA_004027455.1 Hydrochoerus hydrochaeris | reverse complement strand
TATTTGCATGGGGTCGAGAATCGTGTTTCACCAGGCGCAAACGGGATTGAACCCAGAAGACTGGAGCTCGATTTCAAACTCAGAACCTAGGAGGTCAGAGTGGGTTCTATCAAGGAAAATCACAAACTCCCTCTTCTCACCAAAGCAAAACATATTCCCGGAGAAAGAGTCGGCTAAAAGGCAAGCACAGCAGTTTCTAATATTTTTCCACCCGACTTTGCTTAATTAGTGTTGACTAGCTTAACGAAGCAATTAAGGGACTTATTTGCTTTTTAAATCACATGTGAAATTTAAGAAACCTTGAAATAGAAGAAATATTTGTCCCCAAGATCTTACCCCACAAGGGATATCAGCTGGACGGTCCTCCAACCACTAGGAAACGAGCTCAGCTCGCCCTGCTCCACACGAGGCCCGAGCCGAACAGGGACGGCGGCGGCCGGCTCCGCACGTAGGAGTCACGGTGGCTTCTTCTTAAGTGTGTTGCTAAGGCTGCCGCTGAAAGGAAAAAAAAGTGATTCATTTTCACAATAATTAACTTTAGAAATAAATAGGTAATGATAGCTGCCAATTATCGATCACATTGCGCCCATGCTAGCAAATGTGTTGTCTGCTTTTCACATGCGATTTCGGCTTACATCTGTCAGCCTGCCTCCCTCCTCTTTGTAGGAGAAAATAGGGGCTGAGGGGTGATCAGCAAACCCAAGTCCACGTTCCAGTACAGATAGAACTAAAGCTTCTCACCCCAGACACACGGGATGTAGGCTATTTACGATGGTTTTATATATATATATATATATGGCATGATAATTCTACATTAGATAGGTATACATACTTGTGAGTTTTATATAATCTGGTAGTGTTAAAATATTATTTTAAGAAATAGCACATGGAAAAATATTCTGTATCAAAGGCCGACATGACAGTCATGATGAGAAGTGTGACTATTAAATAATAGTAAATTGGTTCACAGGGTCTGGTGCAGCGTCTGGCCATTGCAAACTGCCATTCCGTGTTGGGAACAGTGCGACGCACTTGACATATCACCACTTCTACACCTAAATTCTTGGAAAATAAATTGACGCTTAAGTCACATGTTTAATTTTTTTGCTTTTCTTTAGAGACGCAGATTTGGTAAAGAGCCAGGGATCAACTCTGATTTTCTCTGATTGCAAATAATTGGGGTTTTGTGTATCAGATCATATAATTTGGCAGAAAAGAGAAAGCAATAAAAAGGGGAAAACAAGGAAATCACATCTTTTTGGTGCTTGTGGCGGAGGACAGTGCAGAACATGCCAAGGGGGAGGGGTCCAGTCCTGAGGCCATGCCACCGTCCACCGGTTCTCCTGTGCATTCGCTCGCTCTCCCCACGGTCCCAGGGAAGAGGGATGATTCGGAGTGGCAGCCGCAGCACGGGTCCCCAAGCAGCCACACGTGCATGGACACGAGGACATTTCCGGTGTCACACCCCGGGACCAGAGTCCACGCGTTCAGAGTGCTCCCTGGGGTCCAGTCTATTTTCCCTTTGGCTCTAAGATCACAGGCTAAATGCCCTGTTCTGAAAAGACAGATTGGGAGGATGTCCCAGATGGACACTGAAGTAACGGTGCCAACAGAGGGAAAAGCATAGGCTTCCAGGGAGCCTTCCTAACTGTTTACCAAACAGGGAGAATGTTTATATTCTACATATCTCCCAGAGGCCATTTATGAGCTCCACTTACAACTTCAAACAGGCCAGTTGGCAGAGATGTGGCAGTGAAGATAAGATGGAGACTTATTAATGGTCTCGCAACAGTTTCCACACCCAGATCTACAACTATCTTTATTTTTTCCCTAGCCACCAAAATTTATTTTCAAACACAAACATGCTTTTAAGTATTTTTTTAAATACAGTTAATAGTTTTATCTTGCTGCTGGCACTATTTCCTCTTCTTGCTAGGGTTATAAATAGGGTATTCCACTTGGCAAGAGTCTTGGCCATGGCACTGGGGAGAGAGCTCTATAGTTACTCTAACAAAACAGCACATAGTTGGCATAGTTCTCCTCAGTTTCCTAACGCTCACACTGCCATCTACATACTTTTCATTTGATTTACTCTGAAAGTTGCCTGCTTCTCTGATACATACCAGAGACTTGGCTACTTGGCCATTTGGACAAGAGAAAGAGAGAGAGAGAGAGAGAGAGAGAGAGAGAGAGAGAGAGAGAGAGAGAGAGAGCTGACAGCAGCATTCTCCCCATTTCTCTTCTCCGACATTTAATACTTGAAATTGTACACCATTGTGTTAGCATGGTTTAAGATGGCTTCTTTAACGTCAGCTTCAGTTTCAAGAAGACCTTAGCATTCTGAGTAGATAGATAATTCAGTGGCAGCTGCTAACACTGATAACTGTATTACTTACTCTCTTTGGGTTTATATATTTATTTTCATGCATTCAGATGCATGCGTAGAAAAATACACTGATCCCATATCTTGTGTGTGTGTACACACATGTGCACATTCATGCAAGAAAACTCAACTTGCAGTTTTGAAATCACAAACGATGAAGTGTTTTTGAAAACCCATAGCTAAGAACTTTTCAGATTTTTATTGCTAATGTTTTAAAGAAACGGTAGGTGGTAAATTTGTAAGAAGATAAAGTGCTAGAAAATGATATATCTTAAAGGTGAAAGATGTTCACTGTTGTAATATAAAGAAATAGGGAAGCACAGATACTTCAAAAGATAATCTAGTGGCCCCAAGTTGCTGGTCTTCACTTTTGCTTCTTGTCTAAAATAAGAAGGAAGTTAGGTTTTTCCGATAGTCAGGGGGGCTTTTGATGTATTGCAACAAATTCTCAAAACTGAGGCATTTGGGGGAAGCAGAGCATGGATGTCTGGAGCAGCAGGTAAACGCAATTTGTCTTCATCATACCTGTTAGCCAAAGCCACCATGATTGTTACTTCACGGAAAAACTGCATGGCTAATACTCCTTTTTGAAGCTCTGAATGTTTTGCTCATACCCATGGATAACAAAAGAAAAACCAAGTCACTGGGTGAGCTCTGGCCCACAGCACATGGCAGGCAGGTCAGTGGGTGCCCATTCACCCCACACACATCTCTGTGTAAAGATCCATCAACACAAAAATAATTGAAGACAAATGATTGATCCATCAGTGGATACAAAATATTGACCACCGGGTCCATGGTTTCGAGCTTTGCAGCGCTGCTGTTGCTACGGTCTTACTTTTTCATTGGAAAGTGTCGTAGAAAAGTTATTTATCATGGCCAATACCAATTTGTATGTGTGGCTTCAATATTTGTATCCTCAATCTGTAGTATTTAGAATCCATACGTCCTGGGGAAGCTCAGATTTGTTTACTGTACTTCAGGCCGTACAGTGGAAAAAGCAGGCACCATCTACTTTTACAGACCGCCTTACCCACCTCACAAGGCTGAATAAGAACACGATTTCTTATGAATTTGAAGTAAAGCAGATAATATATTTGGTGGAGTTTCAGGATTTTTATGCTCCAAGTGTTTAGAGATAGAGAAATATTTGAAGAGTCTGATAAACTAAAATAAACACACTTACTTTCACACATGAACAAAAGCCAAAACATTTTTAATTCTTACCTGGTTACATGTGCTGTGTGTAAGCGACTGAACATTCACTCTTTCTGGTTTTTGTCACTCTGCTCATTTAGATTCCCAAGTCTAACATGTTAACACGGCTGTCACTAAGTGTGGCCGGCACAGCTGACCTTGTACGAGGCACATTTCTGGGTGCCAGATACCGGCTCCGAGATGGAAGAGGAAGCAGGGTTTGGGCCGTGGAGAGTCCTGATGCACCTGAGCGCAGCAGTTACACCCGACGCTCTGCCCTCCGCGCACTGAAGTACGGTCTCCGGCTTCCCCTGCCGACGCCTCTCCTTTCAGGTCTGAGCTCGCTTGGTCACTCCGCCGCTGGCCTCCGGGCAGCACGGCCTCCTTGGTCTGAAGATCTGACTCCTGAACCTCTCTCAGCGCTCTCCTCCCTAGTCCTGTCCGCAATGGGAGGCCTGGCCACGCGCGCGCTTGAAAGATAAAATCCACTAAGACACACTGAACGTCCAGCTACTGGGCAGCTCCGCCAGCCTTTCAAGTCGGCCCACGTGTGCCAAAGACTAGCTTTTGGGATGATGCTCATGAAAACTAACTCCGTGTTTGCAGCGAGTTCCGTGGGTCGGCTGTGTTGTAGCGCACGGCCGAGAGCCAGCTTTCCGGCGCCCTCTCCCACGGTACTGTCCGGGCGACAGCTCCTCCGCCGAGCTCCTCACTGTTCCGGGCACACACCCCAAGCTGTGTGGCTGAGTTCAGAGCTCGAGGCGTGTGTGCTTCTGAAATTGTGCTGTCATTCAAGGCCTGCAGTGGAGCCTCCCTTTCTCTGCCCTCCTGTGTCAGAGTCCTAGACCTCACCTGTGCCTCTGCTCCACCCGCGTCCCACGGCAGCCTTCACAGGACTGTGTGTTTGCTCATGTGATTCTGGGAATCGAACTCATGACCTCCTGCTTGCCAGGTAGGTGCTGTGCCGCTGAGCCAGTCCCTGGCTTCACGGGACTTTCCAAATTACATTTTTTGGACCAGGTTGTGCTATTTTTTGAGGAAGTGAGTAGCTCATTAATTTATCTCATGAGCTCTGTCATTTTGTTATTCATTTATGAGACTCATTTTGTTCTTTATTCTTTGAAGACATTAGGGAAAAGCTAAAAACAGAGAGAGAAGAACTCACAAGCAGAAAGCTGGCTCCACCAAGCACATGGAGAGGAAGGAGAAGGAGATTATCCCGCACGTGAGGCTGAGTCCTGTGCCTGCTGCTGGCTCTCACCCCCAGGGGTCTGGGTACAGTAACTAGCCTCACTGAGCTTGGCTTATTTCATTTGCAAAACAGGAATCGTGTTCTCACCACACAGGTTGTGCGTATCTCTCATGGTGACATCCATAAAAACGCCTCTCAAAATAAGGAGGAAGTCTCACAGCAACACGAAAGATTATGTGTGATCCTGGCTTCCAGAAAAACAGGGTGTGGAGGGGGAACGTGCTGTCCTGCACCCTCACAAAACCTCTGTCTTCTGACAAAGCCCTGCTGACCGATAAAGTTCCAGGAGACTCTTTGCAAGTTATCCACAGGGTTCTCTTTTTATCTCACAGAAATATTTATGTATCTATAAGTCCCTCTGATATTTTTATTCCACCCTCCTCAGGATGTAGCCATGGCTGCTGGGTGTTTACTTTTTACATATTCCTTCTGCCTTTGAAGAAATCCACAAACGAAGGAGCACCGACCAACTTTCAAAGCCATGATTTACAGGAACAGTTTCTGAAAAGCAAGTGGACAACATCTGAGTTCATCATCAAATCCTATTTCTAAAGCACCCTCTAGTGTCTGGCCCCGAGCCAGAGGAGCCAATCCTGTGGGAGCTGGAAACTTTCAAGAAGTGAAATAAACCCAACTCAGCGCCCGAGAACCAAGTCTGGAACCAAGCCTGCTTAGCTGGGATGTCCCCTATGTCAGTACTCAGAGTGGGCTGCTGGGGAAATAATGATTAGACACACTGCCACAAACCCTGTCATGAGATAGATGTTCAGACTGACAGGCCCAAGCCCAAAGGCACTCTGGAAACCAACAAAATCTAAAAGCTGAATAAGGGGAGGCAGATTCGCTACGTGAAAAAGCTTGGGGAGAGGGAGATGGGCAAGAGTGGAAAGGCGTTGCCAAGAAGGACTGCGAGGTTCTCCCCAGGTGAGTGCGCTGTGGTTGCTATTGGTGGATTCTCACGGGTTCGAGCCAAAGAGCAGCAGCAGGTGGAACCCGAAGGCCTTGAGCCGAGGAAGCTGCCCACGCCGAGGCGGTGTGAACTGGCCGTGTCCACTGTGAGATCCAGGCTGCTTAGCTCCTTCGTACCAAAGGAGTAATTAATGTACCAAGTTTATGGAGTGGTTTAGACTTGAAAAATTAAATATGAAGTGGTGGACTTGGTCCTCCAACACGGTACACCCCCCACCCCACAAAGTTAGCTGTTTTCTCTAGTTACGTGGTTCACTTGCCTTCGACTGTTCATTCCATGCATTGAGTCAGGTCTCAGGGCAACTCCTGCATGCATCTCATGGCCAGCTTTCTAGCTCAGGCCTTGAGAATGGGGCTGTATTTTCATATGGCAGGAAGTAACTGAGTCAAGTCCTGCACAGACAAGTTGCATCTAAAGATAAACGCCTGTTCAGCCATGCACTCATGAAGTTCCCAGCTCTTGATATCCAGAATGGGCCTTTTACTAACTGACAGCCTTATTAAACAAGAGACCAGACAATTTCATCCTGATGAAGGATCTTAGAGGCGGGAGAAAAGAAGACTGCCGAAACATTTTTAGGAGTCATACTGAAAATGGCTTTTGAGTAGGGAATAACTTTTGTCTAAACAAATTATATATCAAAGTTTCACTCACAAGTATATTTATTACCATATGAGCTCTGTTTCCCAGGGTCAGGGCTAGGAAAATGGGCACACAGGTGTCTGTGTATTTGCACAAGCATTACAGAGTATTGCAAAATGAGCTTCAGTCTTTTAAGTTACTGTCTTTCTCTTTATAATAATAATCTCTTCCATTTTACAAGGTCTATATTATTTTTAGGTAAGAAAACACTGTAGAGTTCATGTTTTATTGTTCCTTACAGTTATATAAATTATATTTGGCCAAAACAAATGTAACTCCTACTGTGTGAACTGGGAACCCTGAATGTTGATTTTCCTTGAGTTATAAACAGTGTGAAGATATGTTATACTAGGTCACAATTTTCCAGAGCAGAGCAAAATATATAACTCAGTTTTAATAACAAAACTGCATATATCATTAAAGTTTCCTGCTCCACACAGAACATATTATGTTACTCTGCCCAGCAAGAGATATCCTTTGTGTTGACCGTGATTTCTAAAATACTATTTGATGGAATGGAAAACATTTGAGTATTTGTTAGTTAAAAAATGTCATAATGTTTAAACGCTCATGAAAATTCTGCTTTCTGTTTGCTACTGAATATTAAATTTCTTAAAGGTTTGAATATAATAGATAATTGCAATCGTCGCGATATGAGGGACCATTATTATGACTTTTTGTTTCTATTTTATGAAAAGATAGAATATATTTTTGTAAGCTAATAACAAGGGAATAATAATAATTGTTACACTGCATGTCATTATCTTCAATATTGTTACTCAGTAGCAGACATAAACCAAAAAGATTCTTACAAAACAGAAACAAACAGATAATAGCACTAATTTTGTTTTCAAAATACTAAGATTAGCTTGTAGTATAACTGAAACAAATTAACATAATTTGAAGTGTTTTTAAAACAGCTGAACATGAAGTTTGGGGAAGTATTTGAACTTTACCCTAGTTCCTATTTATCTCTCTTCTGCTTTGCTGTTTGTTTGAACGTAGTGTTTCTCATAGAAGAGAAGCCATGCGGTACCTGAGCTTCTTATGTTATTAGTCTTATGTTGTCGGGTCCCACCCTCTTACCCACAATACCTCAGAGGTACCTGTCTCTGACACAGCCGCACTCCGTCATGTATTACCTATTACCACACTTTCCTTTTCTTTCATCTGTTGATAGACATATGTATTGTTCCAAGATCCAGCTATTATAAGTTGTGCAGCGTTTGAACAAATAGATCTAATAGAAATGTGTGACTTTTTGGCTGGGAGTGGTGGTACAGGTACACCCCGGTAAATCCAGCACTCGGGAGGCTGAGGGAGGAGGGTCGCTATGTGTGTGAGGCCAGCCTGGACCGCATAGAGACCCTGTCTCAAACAAAAATGACCTTTTCTGATGATGTTGATGAATTGCTACATTTTTAGAACTTTGAAAGCAGACATCCAATCCTTTGTAACACAGATCAAAATTTATACACATATTATATCGACTTCAAGCTGTTTTATAATTATATATTTACTGGATTTTTCTCTTCAAATAGACTTGTAACTCAATAAGCCAGGGAATAGATTACATTGTCTTTGTAGTATTCTGGTCCCCTTGTTAAATGTCTAGAATAGAATTGGAGCATTAGAAGTAATTTTTGTTTGTATTTATGTTTGTGTTTGTTTGTATTTATTTTTGTGTTGGTCTCCTTATGTAACCCAGACTGGTCTGGAACTCACAGTGATCCTCCGGCGTCAGCCTCCCAGGTTCTGAGATTACAGGCGTGTATCACCAGGACCAGCTTGGAGGTGGTAAAAAATTAATACATGATGAGAAAATTAACCACATCACCAATTTATTACTCTTAGTAATTTTTTAGATGACTCACAACAATTGCTCACATATATGGGCCAGGGATAGGTGTGTGATAGGTGTACACAGTGTGTTTGATACATGTATATGACGTGTAACAGTCAATCAGTGTAATTAGCACACCCGTCACCTCGAACATTTATTATTTCTTGGTGCTGGGAACATTCAAAATCTTTCCTTCTAGCTCTTTAAAAATATAAGATATATGTTTAACTTAATCACCCTGATGTATCGTGCTGGAGCTTCTTGCCCTACCTGTATCTTTGTACCAAATTACTAACTTCTTCTGCCCCACTAGAGTTCCCAACTTCCAATGCCCATTCCTTAATTCTCCTTCCATGAAACTGATCTCTTCAGCTCCCAAGAGTGAGTGAGAGAGAGCGTGCGGTGTTTTTCTTTCTGCTCCTGACTGACCTCACTTAAGGCCACGTCCTGGGGGCTCACCTCGGCTGCCAGAAGCGACAGTTCTCCACGATTCTTGTGGCTCACGTCCCGCTCTGTGCACGTGCATTTTCTTCACCCACTGGTGTGGTGATGAAGACCCAGGCTGATGATGTATCTTGGCTGTGGTGATTAACCCTTGTAAGCCTGAGAGCTCAGCTTTCTCTCCCACACGGTGACTCCCATCCTCGGGGCTCCCCTCTGCCTCTGCATTCTGGGTCATAGGCTAAGTCCGTCCTCAGTTTGTCCACGAGCTTCTACCCTGCTTTTTCAGGGCTAAACTGGTTCATGTTCCTGACAATGGTGTGGGAGCGCCCCTGCTTCCACATCCTTGCCTGCACTTGTCACCTGTGGTCGCTGTGGTGACAGCGCTTCCCACTGAGGTGAGCCGTTACTTTGCTTGCAGATCTGGAGACCTGCTGCCGAACAATGTCAGCGTCGCACTCCTGCGTCATACACTCAAAACGCTAAGGCGATATTTTATTATATGCCCTTTTTCCACAGTTAAAAAATTTAAAATACATGTAAAGCAACAGAATTTTTAAACATACATCATAACAGAAAAGACAGCAAACGTTTGGATTTTTCATGAGATATTTTTATATTTGAAATCAGGCTGCACAATGATACTGTACCTTAATTTTTTTAAACAAAAATGATACTTTTAAAACACCACAAATGCCTGAATAATATCACATGTGCAAATGAGTCATAATTTACTACTCACAACTCAATGTTTCAGTTATTCCACCTTTACAAATAATGCTCTATTACTACTTTTCTGCATTTACTTTAATCTAGGTTTCTGATTCTTTCCGAAGGATTTATAGTCAGAACTAAAATTAATAGAATCGACATTTAAAAATCTGTGGTCCATGTTGTTAAATTTAAGGTCCCCGAAACCCCTCTGCAGAGAGAGTGAGCGCCCCATCTTGTCACACCTTCCCCTGCATCGGCTTCTCTTGGCATCATTACTGAAATTATTACTAAAAATCCAGTAGGAACAAGACAGCGGGGCCCATTGACTGGAACAGAAGTTCTGCTTGTTGGTTAAGCTAATACAATTAACTACACATTCCAAACATCTGTACTTTTTCTCTTCCTTGTATAAATTATTTTTTATATTCAAAGCTAACACACACGTGTAATTGAAGATCTTTATACAATAACTTATGAAGGAATGATGCGATTGTCATGTCAAATCACAGATAGTTCCTACCGTTACATCTACTTTAATTCTGTCATTATGAAAACAATTATACACCTAAAGAGAAAACTATACAACTTGCTTTCACTTAAAATTTTATTATCTTACAAATTATTTTCAATGAACTACGATGTCACGAATGATTTCTAAGATCTGTTACTTATTAAAGATACTTTAGGAGACACTGAGCCACCTTTCCAGTGTGATCCCTTGCCAGCCCTGCAGGAGGCTTCACAGGACAGTACAGAGCCCGTGGGAGGTCTGGGGCCACCAGCGCGCGGGGCACTCGGGCCACAGCGCCGAGCCGCCCGGGAGCTGCGGCTCTTCTTCACCTCTGCTCTCCGCTGCCGGGCCCGAGCCTCGTCCAGATGCCACTCACAGCTGTGGGAGGTGACACTGTCACCCTCACCCTCTGGGAGTCTGAGAGGCACAGAAATGCATCCTAATTTGTCATGGTCACTCAGCAGAAGTGGGGCCACATTCCGACCTCAGTTTGTGAATCTTCCTAACTCTAGGGCTGTGTAACCATTGAGACAGGGTGCCTCTAAAACTCAGTAAACTGCCAAAGGTGCTGCCAGATCATTCCTCTCTCTCTCTGTCTCTCTCTCTCCCTGTCTCCCTGTCTGTCTGTCTCTGTCTCTGTCTCTGTCTCTGTCTCTGTCTCTGTCTCTCTCTCTCTCTCTCTCTCTCTTTCTCTCTTAGATAATAGGAATCGAACTCAGGGTTTTGTGCTTGCCAGGCAGGCGCTTGTGCCACTGAGCTGTATCCTCAGCCCATTTGTCCCTTCTAAGGACTTAATACAATTGCCTTTTATTTAGATTTACTTTAATCTTTTTTCTAAATATTTGGGTTTTGCAGTGCTTTTGTTGTTTTTACACATTTTTTATTTTCTTGCATATTTTTTCATTGATATTTTTGATGTCCCAACACTTTACTGAATTCTTACTAGTATTAAATGATGTCAGAAAATTTTCGTGGGCTTTATAGTTGTATAATTAGATCTTATAAAAATAATGATAATTTGATGCTTATTAGTATTCAATTTTTTAACAGTCACAATTTCTATAATGATTAGATCAAAAAGGGGTAGAGTGTGTAGGTATATTTTGTTACTAAACATAATGGATATCATTTTGGTTTTTTTCTTTGCAATTAAGGATAGCAATAGCATCAGCTCAGTAAAGTATTATTTATTTTATATATTTTTATATCTAAGATGCCTTTAGAGAATTTCTTTTAAAAGCACATGGCATTAATTTAGTCATGATGATAATATATAATATTTGCCCCTTTATTTGTCTTACATACAAAATAAAAATGGCAACTACACTTTAAGGGCAATTATTACATTCTAATAACTGTTTTAAGCAGTTCACATACATTTTTTAAAGAAGTGCTATGAAATGAAATGGGACTGGGTCTATTTTCTCTTTTCCAGCTACCCTAGAAGAGCACTGAAGTAGGCTGGCGAGGTGTCCGGAGAGTCAGGAACGGGGAAGGGTGGTCTGGGAGCCTGGCCCGCAGGACCCGCCTCAACCTCACAGTCTTGCTCACGCAGGGACCCATGAAGGCCTCTGCGTGGACAGGGCCGAGGGGTTCTCCAGACTTCAACCCATGGCAGGAAAACAGGCAGGAACAGTCACTACATGCACAGATACAAGACCTAGAGGCAGCTTGATTCTAAAAGAAAAAAAAAGTCCACTTAGTAAGAGAACTCACCGTTTGGGAACTGCCCGAAGGGAAACTTCCAAGGTGAGATTTCCTGCTCACCACCTCCTGCCTCACCTTCACAAGGCATAGAAAGTGAGCCACATGAGAAGGGGGACCCTTTGCTCTCCATGTGGCTCAGAAACTGGGGACACTTCTCTGGCGTTTCACATCAGCAAATCATGGGGCTGGGATACAGCTCAGCAGCCCAGTGCCTGCCTGGTGAGCGCAAGGTCCTAGGTTCAATTCCCAGTACAAGAAAGAAAAAAACTTAATGATTACGGGGAATCAGAGGGGCCACAGGAAAATTGCACCCCTAGATGCCAGCAATCTGGGGCCAGTGCGTAAACCAGAGAAATACAGATTGCATGGGGCGCCATTTGTGAGCGCACGGCGAGTGCCCAGGGACCGCGGGGCCTGGCTTTGTCCCTTCTTCGCCTCTGCTCTCAGCCTCACGCATGAAGCAGGGTTACTGGGCCTGGGGTGTCTGTAGGAGGCACCTCCCCCTTGCAGATGAGGGATCCACACCATCATGGGTGCAAACATCCGATCTTTGCTCCAGGGCATGACTTTTCTCCCCACAGTTTCATTATTTCGGGTATTTTATTATAGGTACAAAAAGCCAAATAACAGACTTTGTTATGTGATGGTTTCCGTAATTCAGTGTTTTCCCCCTTTCGGGAGACTTGTTAGAAGGAGCAGCTTTTTGCTGGAGTCCTGTGAAGACCCCTTCCTTCAGAAGGCCCTGCGCAGGAGCAGTGGTGTGTGGACAGGCAGACAGCATTGCAAATCTGTGTAAGAAGTGACAGAAGACACAGCCAGGCGTCCCTGAGGAGTGAGGAAAGAGTCTGGTGGCTGCAACCAGGAGCAACAGGGGGTACTGTGCAGTAATGAAAACAAAGCAGAAGCTTTGCTTACAGTAGGATGAGTTTTTAGAAAGTAACCGTGGCAAAAAGGTCTAAGAATGCTACCAAAATTGATGACATTTACCAACTTGAAATGGTTTTCTTGTCTATTTTTGAGGTAAGACCATTAAAGAACAAATTAGTGATCTAGAATTTAAATCCCAAAAGTACGGTCAGGCTGCTATATTACATGTTTGAAGGTATGGAAGACACACAGGCTCTCAAGTTCCAAAGTCTGAATGGAGAATTGACTTTAAAATTCAAAATAGTGAACTTGAGAATCTGTACCTTGATAAATCGTAATATAAGTGGAAAGGAAAAACGCTTTCAGGTATGGAAGGATGGAGAGGTTTACCACCCAAGAACCGTACCTAAAAGCTTTGTGAAACAATTCTTCTTAGTTCTGAGTTGGCGTCAGAGAGTTTGGTTCCCCATAATGCAGAAAAGCATCCTATACCTGTAGGTTTGGATGTAGTCGTGGGTCCGCTGTGTCTGGTCACTGCTGGCAAACTGTACTCAGAACATATTCTCTCCCTTCTGCTTGCGCCTCCTTTGTGCTAGGAGAAGAGTAAATCAGCCCACGTGGTCACGGCGGAGACATGAGATTGGAGAAGGTGTTCGAGGCCTTGCTGGGCACTGCACCGCCTGGACAGTTTTGAGCAGAGAAGAGACGTGATCCGGCTTTGGTTTCAGCTGATGCTAACTCTGGCTTCCCTGAGGAGAGGCGTAAGATGGCACGGGAGCCGGCAGCAATTCCCTTGGGTCAGTAGGCCATGGAAAAGCAGTGCTCTGCCGTGAGCGAGCCCCAGGGTGGTGGCTCAGACAGTAATACTTACTCTCCAGGATTTGGGGGTCACCTAGGGGTGAGCTGGGCTGGCAGCTTTCCTCAAGCTGCAGGACTGACTATACAACTGTCCCCAGATCTGTCCCATGAGTACTTGATGGCAGGCAGCGGGGAGCAAGCTCTGCTGTGCAAGCGAGCACATGTCCTGCCTCCGCCTCCACCCTTGGGCCCAATAGAGTTCAAAGTCATGGGGCAGAGAGGCAGACTTCGCTTACCACAAGGCCAGGGGAAGGGCACTCGTGTGAAGAGAGGCGATGGCCCGCTCCGGCAGTGGAAATGTCATGGTGGCGTGGACGGGCCGGTATGGCTGATGGGATGGGAGGTCACCAAGTCGTATTTGGGAGGTGAAGCTGCTGGGAGTTGTGCGAGTGTCAGAATGAAGTGAGAAGCACTGAGACATGGAAGACAACTTCCTTTACTCGTGTGCTCAGAATGCCTGTGATGATTGCGACATACGTTACACCCACTGGCCTTATTTTCAGCAAGGTGCTGTCCTTGACTCCCACCATTTCTGCAGATCATGAACAGAAGTTCAGGGATCTTATTTTTGTGTTGCCCTGTTACTGTGATGTAACTGATTGGTGACCTCTATATACCCATCAGTATCAGCCTTCCTTGGTACCTTCTCCACATTAAGGCATCAGTTTCTCCCCAGCAGTGCCCAGACTCTCTTCAGTTCACCAATAATTCCTCTTAAAATAAAAAAGCAAACAAGAAACAGAACGAGATGAAAAGTCATCTCCCAGTTAACCAGCAGCACTACAAAAGTTAGATCTTGCCATGTGCCTGGTCATTCATTTTCCCACTCTTTTCCCCTAAATCCATTGAAAGTCAGAGCTATGAGTAAGACTCCGAAGGCCGTGTGTAAGACGCTGGGGAATGCTTACAAGGATTTTCATCATACGCAGCTAGCATTTTTGGAAGTTTTGGCATTGAAATTCACAGGCTTCAGTTATTTGGAATATTTATCTGTAATAAATAGCTCATTCCCCAGTGACCATAACTAAACAAAGCACCACAGCATTGCGCTTTGGATGATTTATACATCAGCATGGAGAGTGCGCTCTATCTAACAACGCAGAATGCACACATTAAGTTTGTTTTGTTGCCATGTGCACTGTTTGGTCCCGAGATACTCTGGACTGGAAAGAAGCCCTGGTGAGTGACAGGGTTACATAATTCTACCTTCTCTGGAAACTGTCTTGGGCCTCAGTGTCCTCAGCTCAGATATCTGCATGTCAAGATGTTCGTGGGTTTTGTGTTGTTCACTCTGGCTTGACCTGAGGCCAAGAACTTTCACAGAAGCCTCAGTCCTGAGGCTTCTTCCAAGCCACTGCCACTGTCATGGAAGCAGCGATCGCTGCTCATGGCTGCAGCTCCTGTTGACAGGAAGTGGGGTGCTGACCCTTCTAAATGGCAATGAAAACCATTCCCTGCAGGTGGACTTTCTGGCTCCAGTAAGGATTAGAAATGAAGTTAGCCATTGGAAATTTCATTCAGGTCTGTCCAAACATTGCGAAGTACACCACATGCAGAACTTTCCACACTGAGTAATCAAGTCCAATTTCTCTCCACATCGCCCCTCCAGAACAGGCACCTGCTGAACCCTCATTAGTTGCCCTCCATGTGCCCAGTTGCTGCCAGAATCTGCAGAGCTAGAATACCCGGAAGGAGCTCCGATTTCTGACCTTGCATGGCTGGGGCCCAGTCTGGGACCCCAGAGTCACCCGTGTGCTCTGTGAACAAAGTGGTGAATGACGAAGTGCGCAGTCACGTGGCTCGGACAGTACGGAGGCCAGAGCTAGCAGCAACACTGAGTGCACTGCAGAGCCAACCACAAGAGGAGTGGAGTGCGACACAGCGGTGCTCATGAGGTGCCTGATGGTGAGAGTGCAGCCTCTGCCGTTTCCTGCCTTCCAACTTCAACTTCCTTGCCACAGATCAAACCCACTGGGGAGCAGTAATCACTTTAAAGTTAGTTTTAAACTAATAGGCACCTGATCTGAAGCAACGTTCTCATGTTGGATGATTCACAGTCCAGCCGGCACTCTGACCCCTCCAGCAAATCGGTGCCTAATCCATCTCAAAGCACTCTGCATGTGGTCACCCATGAGAATCGCCCAAGTCCTCCTGCAGCTACAGCGGGCCTCGGGGCAGAGCCCTGGGCTCTCCCAGGCAGGCCCTTCTCACCCAGCCCCACCTGATCGGCCGCTCAGGGCTGGGCCTTTGGGACCTCTTCGGTACAGTCCCTTCATCCCGTGTCCACCATCGGTGGACTTGTTTTCCATCTGTATGTCTTACTTTCTCAGTGAAGTGGCATTTTCATTCAGAACAGGCCTGGGCAACATGATTGGCAGTGCTTTCAGTTTTCCTACAGAAGACAGCACACAGCGAGTGTTGGGTGAATCCCTAACTGATGGGCTCAGTGTTAGTAGAACAGAGGACAATGGTATCCGGGTAGGGGTGCAGAGCCAAGGTGAGGGTGAGGCGTACGAGGGCGGTGCCTGTCTAAACCTGAGGTCAGTGTTCGCTCTCAGCTGTGGCCCCTGCACTTGGATGCCACTGACCCCGAAAGGAGGCGCCTCTCTGACTGTGGGCTCCAGGGTTTCGGCCTTTCACCTGGAAGTGGCCATCTGGGCACCACTGTGAAGCCTTCTGTTGTTGTTATTGCTTGCGTTTGTATCGGTGAAAATAAATACCAATTTTATTTTCTTTCCTTGCTCTTTATAAACAGGAGTCACCTGTGTGAATACACAAGAAAGGGACAATTCCACCAGAACAGCTTCCCTCTAATGGCTTCCCTAAAGCATGGCAGGGAAGAAAACTCTTCCTGCCTCCGTCACGTGAGAGCTGAGCCTGCGGAAACGCGCTTGACTCCCAGATGGGCTCCTGGACATCAAGAACCAAGTTCACGCCTTACCTGCTCAGTCCTCCTAGCAGAACCACCAGCTACTGTCTGAAATAGCTCTAAAGCCAGAGTGAGAAGAAGGAAAAGGAAGAGAATGGGAAGAAATACATAGAAAAGAAGAAGAAACCACAGGAAGTTTATGAGGACTGATTAAAATTACATCAATTATTGGCAACCTTAAATAAGACTTTGCTGATACTATGATGGTTAATGATGACTGGTGTGTGTGTGTGTGCGTGTGTGTGTGTGTGTGTGTGTGTGCGTGTGTTGCTAGGGGCAGAACCCATGGCCTCCTGCATGCTAGGCAAGTGCTCCACCACTGAGCTACGCGCCTGCCCTGTGTTTTGCTGACTTAGAGTGCTTTCACAACCCTCAAATATTGCTCAAGAATTCTACACAAATAAGTTTCTAGTTGCACAAACACAATTACGGTGTGTGTTGAGGTGCCTGTGTATGAGCCGACTACCTAATAGTGACAATGACAAATGAAATTAGAAACATTCCTTCAGCTTTCTCAGGCACTAACAGAAGGGGGTAGCAAATTTAAACAACGTGAGTGGGTTCAATATTCTGTGGAATAGGGATCATTTCTTTTATTCACCCTTAACTTGGGAGTCTTTAAAGTTAGTGGTAGCATGATATTAACAAAAAAGACTCAGGAGGAGCAGCAATTATGAAGTCAAAATGATCCATGCAAGTTAGAATTTCTAGCCACATGCATGGAGGAATATGGGTGTTTCTGGGGAAAAGAAAGTAATTCCAAATGAAAGGAGTCCTTTCTAATACTTCAGAAGCAAGTAGTGAAAACAGATCCCATGTACCATGATGCAAGGCACTTGTGTGCTTTCTAAAACTGTTCCACTCAGATAGCAATGCGTGGTAATGGCCATGGTAAGCGCAGTGAGCTGGCTCCCCTGGAGAGACGGTTTCTAGGGTAAACATGAGGTTTCCGTGAGCTTCTGTGGCAGGAGCAGACTGGTGCTGAGTCAAGAGCCACACACATAAATGGCTTGCAGCACAAGTGACCTTACCTGAGTAGACACCCGTGACTGCATAACTCTGTATCTTAGTTACTTTACTATTGGCTGAGACAAAATACCCAACACTCAGAGTTAAAAGGGAAATGCTTTATTTGGCTTACAATCTGTAGAGGTTTCAGTCTACAGTCTGTTGGTCCCAAGGTGGGGCAGCGTCACAGAGGAGAAATGGTCCATGGAAGGCAGAAGGTAGCAAAGCAATGAGGAACAGCCACAGCTCTTTCCATCCTTTCCGGCTCATACAGGCTGCTCAGGGCAGGTGGCACTCACACGCCGACTCCTGGTGCCCTTACCCCAGCACTGCTCCCGGAATCAGTCCCAGCGTCCGGCACTCCAGATCCAGCCACCTCGGAAAATCCCTGCCTATGTCACATGAGGCTTTGGGGCCACAAGCCACAACACCCGGATTAGAAAGACAACTCACGAGCTCACATAGAAATGTTCTGGCCAGAGTATTCAGACATATATACCACCAGGTCCGGTGACTTCCCAAGGGTTTTATGAGCTATTTGTAGCAATATTAGCATTTAAATACAAAGTTTTTGATGTTCTTATTTTTTCTTTAAACTTATTAGAAAAAAATTGTTAGTTTTGCAAGTGTGTTTCTTTGGTGATTCTTTTGCTCTTGTGTCTTAAAGGGTATTATTCATAAGGAGTGACACTGAAGAAAAGTGGCCTTTAAATACAGTTTTCAGGAGAAAATGAATGAACCAATGTGATGGTCCAACATTAATAGCCCTTTAATAATTTTAATATTTAGGACATGAAAGTAAAGCCAGATGGTGACTGCAGTCTCTCCCACCGGTCAGACTCCAGCGTGAACACTCCTGCCTTGTGCCCAGGGATTAGAGCATGGGCCGTGGACCAAGCCACACTGCTGTCACTGTCCAATCAGCATGCGGTTAACACAACTGAAATAACGTGGCAGAGAGACGTATTAAGAAACAAATTCTTACACACACATTACACACGTGCACACAGGAAAAACCTGGCATTAATAACCCCCAATTCTCTTCTATTAACAACCCAATATTTTGGTACCCACCACACTGACTGATGGTTTGAAACCTTCCAGGACTCATTTACAGTCTCGGGGAGTCTGAATGACTTCTCAATGGCCCATTCATCCTTGGAACGTTTCCTCCCAAGCCTGTGCAGTAACAACCTAAGCTGGATTTTGTACGTGAAAACTGACCTCTGACACCCAGCACTTTTGTCAAGTCCCAGCAAAGAAGGCTCTTGGAATAATTTAGAGTTTGCCACAAGGACAAGTTTAAGATTCAATTATTAAGTGTTGTAATTTATTTTTACTGTGTTTGTAAAATGGCTTTCGCCCAAGTAATTTTACTACCCTTCACAGCCAACAGACCTAGGACAGCAACCTTGATGCTGTGATCCTCCCCGCAGCGCTGGGCCTCGGGCCCTCTGGTGTTTACCACCACGTCAAACAGCAGGATTTGTTCGGGGCTCAGATGGAGACATTTCTCTTTTGCCTTAGTTTGGGCAAAAACTTGATGTCCATCAGATAGCTGTAATGGATGGTAAGGACAGCGGAGAGAGAAGGCTCAGCCCGAGGCAAACGCCAGAAGTCTCCCAGAGGGCTAAATCTTGTTTCCTGCCTGACTTCACAGAATTAAGCCTGAGACAAGTCATGTTCTGTGGCTCCAGGCTGTGTTTATGTCAGCTCTGCCTCCCTGGCTCGTGGCTGGGAACATTGTCTTGGTCTGAAACTTGGGAAGGTTTTCCTGAAGCGAGAAATCACTATTCCTGAGTCTTTATCTCCCAGTCCATTTTATTTGTTCTATTAATATGAACAGACGGGCTCTGAATGGTGAGTAGACTCATAGGAGACAGTGACACTGGCCAGGTGCAGCCTGCAGAGCCAGTGATTTAGCGCGCTGCTTTGGTAACTGTCATTCCCAGGACTAGTATGAAAGATGCCTCTTCATAAAGGATTTTGTTTTGGAAACAGAGCTCATCTGTGCACAGCACGTTCTCAGTCTGTGCAGGAGAAAATCTTTTCTGTGGAGTTCAGGGTAGGCTGAGACCTTGTGGTCTCTCGGTGTCTTAAATGAAACCAAATCTTCTGGGAATTGCATTCGTTTATGATTGTAACGGGCGACTTCCTGTTTTGAAGCAAAATGGGCTTGGAGAGGCTTATAAAAAAGGCTCAAAAGGGTTCTTGGACATCAAATGACTCTAGTAAAACATTCTGATGAGTTAAGTGTAAATGCATCAGCAGCATACGGATTAAATTCTCTTCTAAATAAACATTAACAGAGAACATGTTTGGCAAAATGCATTTCAAGTTTTGCAAAACTGAAAACATTTCAAAAAGGAGTGTGAGATATTTGATGAACTCAGAAAACACCCGGACTGCCCATCCCATACTGGAATATTTTCTTTGGATGTTCTGCAGATGTCAAATAAATTAGGATGCAGACACTAAAACCAATGAAGGCTGCAGAAATGATCAGCTGCCTGTCATTTGTGATGGCAGCGGTCCTGTGAATGCTCTGGTCACATAAGCATCTCTGAAGAGCACCCCAGGGGCCATGTAACCCTTTCCTCACTGCCCAGCCATGGCTCCCTCAGCTTGGAGCCTTGCAAATCCTTCTGTTAGCTTCACCTCTTACAGTTTTCTTTCTGCCTGTCAGCCATTTTGGTTCCCAGAGGGAATTTCAAATGTGTGATATGTCCACAATGAAATCGTGGTGCCAGCCAGCAGAGGACAGCTGTGGCCCTCCTGGGCCAAAACCTTTCATCCAGAACCACTACTGCTGTCAAGACCCCCACTATCTCTCACCAGCCCTCTTGTGACATGCTCCCGAGATGGGACTGTAACCCTCTCGGGTGGTGGGGGTGCCGAAGGAAGAAAAGGCACAGAGCAGAGGTGTGCTGTGGACAGCTCAAGTGCAGTTGGTGGCTAAACATGGAGGAGGAAGAACACATTTATGCCCCGTGAGTTGAATTCTCTCGATCAGATCCCTGGAAAGCCACCGACAGAGAGAAGCTTCCTCAGAGTCACCTAATGATATGGCTTCTGGGACAGGGAAGATGCCCCTTGGCATCCTTTTTACAAAATGCTTGCTTTGCTGCTCAGCACTCACTGGACACATATGTGGATCCTCCACATACATAGATGCCACAGCTTTACAGTCTGTAGTCACCTGGAATTCATGACCATTTTGCTTTTGAACTCTACTGCAAAAAGCAGATTCTAAGAAGATTTAACAGGCAAATAAACAGTAGGTATTCTGCTTACATCTTTAAAAGAGTAAAGGTGTAGGTCTAGCGTCTTTTGGCAAATGGTAAGTGATGACCTATCACTAGTGACTGGTCATTAAACACATAGACGGGGCCCTTCACTGCCTCACACCAGGCAGTACTGCCCTCCGCCATCACTAAAGGGGTTCCCTCCAGGACCAGGGGCGCTGAGTCCCTTGACCTTGGGACTCTGCACTTTCAGTTTACCCTCCATATGGTTGCCAGAGTCTCCTTTCAAAAGGACTGGCCTTGTCATTCACCTGTTCAATAATCTCTGATGCCTACCAGCTGTCTGCAGAGTAAAGCCAAATTCCCGAGTGTGGTGACAAACTCCACAGGTCTGGCCCCATTCACCTTTCAGTTCCTGTCCCACCACCTCACAATCCAGACAGATTCCCTGTTCCCAGAGGCCACATGTTCAGAAGCTCCCAACGTACGTGATTACCTCGCCCTAGCATTTGCATGCTTCTAAATATTTACTCAGTTGCGTAAACAGAGCTTCTCACCATAGCCTCCGTTGTGTGAGGGTGTGCTCATGTAACTGTGCCCGTTCTGTGCATTTTCCATCTCCTGTGTCCAGCACAGTGACCGGAACATAACAGGCCCCCTGTGATATCTGTGACCTGATGGAGTCCCCGCCTGTACTCTTGTCCATCGGCTGTCTGTTTCTATTGCAATGCTCATGAATTCCATGTTTGCCTGCCCAGTTTTCCTGGTTCTGGTCTCTTCATCTAGAGAGCAGAGACCACGCTTTATTTCTCTATCCATTTTGTTTGTTCTATTAATATGAGCAGACGGGTTCTGAATGGTGAGTAGACTCATAGGAGACAGTTGACATTTCTCTATCTTTGACACTGGGCTCAGTGGGTACTACACCCTCCATACTCCGTACTCAGTCACTGGATTCCAACAGTGGGCTCCTGCTGTCCTAGAGGTTAGGAGATGTCACGCTGTGTCGTGCACATGGAGACAGACATCAGGCCATCAGGCTGTCGGGGTCGTGAAAGTTGCCCTCATTCTCACCACAGCAACATTCTGGGGAGGGAAAGCAAGGGAACTTGGACTAAATCTGTACTGCCACCTATTCTTTTTAAATACTGACATTGGAATACTCATCTTCATATGGTCTAGATCTATTTCACACTACAGGGGTAGGTGAATACCTATAGAGATAGACTACTGTCCAGGACTCAAATACTTCCTTTGTGGCCTTTAGCAGACAGAGCTCATTAAGTATTGCTCTTGGGGACAGACGTAACAGGGATGGTGACAGTGTCTACCACATAGAGTGGTGACGAACATTGACCGAGCTCACAAGTAAAGGGCTTAGCGCACTCTCTGGCACATATTAACTGCCCAGGTCCTGCTATCTTCCTAGTATTGTAGTTATTTGTAACAATCACAAATATAAGATGTAGCTGGAATTTGATATGGGTCATGATGGAGGCAGGGGCAGGAGAAAGAAATCCAAGGCCATGGCATCGAGGGAGCTGGAAACTACCCAGGAGACAAGGTGTTTACAGAAATGTCATTGGCTCCCCTCCGCCCCGGTGCAGTATCATCTCTTCTGCAGAAAGTGCGGGGCACCAAGTGCTCATCCACTTATCTCGTGACGTCAAGCCAGAGTCTTAGAGCTGGGAGAACTCGCCCACATACATGGAAACGGTGAAGAATCTGCCCATCACTCCGGCCTCCCGGACCACCAGCTGCACTAGGACAATGTATGAAGAAGAGTCACCGAAAAGAACCAAAACCTTGAAAATCGAAGGAACCTACAGAGAAAGCATTAAAAGAAATCCATGCGCTACCGATAAAAATGAAGCCTGACTGATGTCACTGGTGAGTAGGACACTCACCAAGGCCACATCCAGGTCTTGCACAACTGCATGCGGTTCTGCTGTGGTAAATTTTTGCTAGTCCCAAGTTTACAGCCATATGAAAGCATAAGATAAGGAAAATTTCTTAAACTTTGCTGATAGGATTGCAAACATGTGCAACCACTTTGGGAAACAGCTTAGCCTCACCCCTAAATTTGGTTATTGGTGTCTCCTATTCATACATTCATAGATCCTGCCTCAATAAGTACAATTTTAGCTACACACCCAACAACACCTTTGCATACAGTTGAGGGGAGGTGTGTGCATGACTGCTCCCAGCAGCTATGTTCTTAACAGCGAAGGCCTAGAGGAGTATCTGAACAGGACCTTTCCCTGTGACACTCCAAACAGAAGGACTCCGGGAGGGCACAGCCAGGATGGTCCATCTTAGTGACATGGCCCAAGAGGCCACAAGCCAGGTGCAGACTTTTAAAGAATGTACAATCATGCAGTAACAACTCAGTAAGGGGGTGACAAGCACAGGATTTAGTATGACAATTCATCAGGATGAAGAGAGCAGTTTCAAAGTTCCAGTTGAGATGAGTTTGATCGGGTGTTGCAGTTCATTTATCCCTTTAGTCATTCACTGCATAATATGAAGTATTTATATGGTCAGTGTCATACATGATGAAATGATTAAGCATCTAACAGGTTCAAATCATTAGGAAGCACGTGCGCAGTGATGGAAGCGACAGCTGTGTTCTCCTGGGCGTGAGTCAGGTTGTGTAGTCTCTCTCTCTACACTTCCTGCCGGTCCCCTCTGCCCTGTGTGACGTTTGCATTTCTAATTCCAATTCCTCCATCTGCAGTTTTAACTCCAATTTTCCCCCACAGAGTAGAAAGAAGGTAACTTATTTTGCTGTCTTTATTATGAAGAAATTAATTGTGGAAAGCAGCTGGTTTAATGAATTCCCCAGAGCCCTGCTCTTTGGGATCTATAAAATATACTCGAGTTTATTCTCAAAGTAGATAATCGATATCTAAAAGTCAGGCCCCTCTTAAGAAACTGTGGTGTGAAACAAGGAACTGCTGAGTCGCATGTGTCTGTTAAGTGCTGACAGAAGCTATAACCATGAACATAGGACCCCCCCAAAGCCAACAGAACAAAGTCAGGAAACTTTCTGCACAGCCTTGGACGCTGACTCCAAAGCAAGATACTGGCTTTAGTGAGTGTTTTTCTCATTGCTGAGACGACATACTCAACACCCAAGTTAGAGGAGAAAAGGTTTACTTAGCTCACAGTTTGCAGAGGTTTCAGTTCACAGTTGGCAGCTCCAAGGGAGGGGAGGGCATCACAGAGGGCATCGCAGAGGGCGTTGCAGAGGAGAAACAGCTCATGGCAGGCAGAAGGCAGCAAAGCAGTGACGCAGCAAGCAGCAAGTGAGAAGAGACCCCAGCAGACTCCTCCTGTCCCGTGTATACTATCCAGGCTATGTGCCCTTAGGGTGGGTGACACTCACACCCAGCGAGTGTCATCACCCACACCCAGAACTAAGCCAAGCCAACCAGTGGACTGATGCAGTCATCACATACCCTCCACCCCAGGTCACACACTCTGGATCCAGGCACCTCTGAGAAGCCCCACTGTGAGTGCGTGTGGCTCTGAGGGACACTGGAACACAGCCCATGACAATGCCCAGGGCTGCTGGTAGATCATCAGTAAGAAGCTTTATTTGCCTACTTTTAAGCTGCTGTCACTAAGTCAGACCAGAGAGAATCAACCCTACCTGTGGTGCAAACACACCACACAGGGATTCCTCAGGAAACCCTGGCTGGGACAATGAGTTTCTCTATTAGGAAAGGGAAGGTCAAGATTTGCAAGGAAAGCTGAGTGTCCTGAGTCCAGGCTGTGCAAGAGACAATGTACTTGTTTTGTGGGTTTTTTTCTTCTCTGTAAATAGGTTTAGAAGTCAAGTGCTTTGTAATGTGCTTTATAAACTGGAACTATAAACATAAGCATTCTCCTCCAAAACTGGAACTTTAGGGCTTCCCTATGGACTTTGTTCTGAATTCTGAACCTGGCATTAATGAAAATGTTACCCCTATGACAATGAGGAATTAATCCCCACATCAAACAAAACACATGCTGAATAGGTCCTGAGATACCTTAGCATGGTACCAAAACCATTGCTACCTCTCAGAGGACAGTCCAGCTGGAGGGCACACCTTAATAAAAGGTGAAAGAAAAGTGGATGAACACACATGTTTTGTGGATGGGGACAGCTGGCACTTCACAGAGACTTTTCCTTCAACCCTGTGTGCAGAGATCACTATTCACGTCAGCTTGTATTTTAGTTTTCAAAGTCATTGCTATGTGATTCCATTTTCCTTAAATATGGCACTGTTACCCTCGCCCAAGCATGGGTTGCTGTTCTTTTGATAGAGCCCAGATGCCATTGTCACTTTCCTCAATGCTGGAACAGAATGCCCCATACCTGTAGCATAAAGGAGGAGAGGCTTATTCTGACTCATTTCAGTCTGTCATTGACTGCTTCCAAGGCAGGCAGCGTGGCAGAGGGCGAGGTGAGGAGACCTTCTGACCGCCTGGAAGCAGAGGGAAAGGAGGAGCCTTAAGGAGACGTGGCCTCCAGGCCATGCCCACAGTGACGACCCCTTTCAGCCCGATCCCATCGCCTGAGAGTTAAATCTCTGCATTGTCCAATTACCTTTCAACAGTCCCCTTATTATTGTCCCCACCGTGGTGATTTGGGGGAGGTCACTGATAATCGGTAGCACCAGGAGTCCCGAAGTGGAACGGAGGGCTTTCTGCAATAAGGCGGTTCTCTACCTACCACCTTGTAAGGGGCTGGAGGCTCCAGACCACGGCTGCCAGGACACTGGTTCTCAGGTCAGGAGCTTAAAAACCTGTATTATCTTTTTTCTAAATGGTATCGTTTAGCTGACTAAGAAAACTACAACATTTTAACCGTCCCAGAAGAACAGAGCACTCGAGGACAGCAGTTAGCACGCACGGCCAGGGCAGCGCCCTCGAGTGTCCCAGCCTCCTTCTTCTCTACACAGCTTCTTTCTGGAAGGCACAGGACAAGGACTCTGTGGCCCTTATGTGGACACCGCCCTGCTCGAGCATCCCCAGGGTGCCACCGCTGGTCATGTGTCATGAGCATGTCTTAGCTTCTGTTTTTGGTTCACTCCTCAGGGAATTTTGGACCATAAATGCATAATGGAGAGCAAACAAGAACATGCACAGCACCGGGGCCGTTAGAGGGTGTGTCAGAGCTGACCCCCAAGTCTAGGGATCGCCCCAGCTGGAAAGCTGATCACGCCTTTCTCCACTCGCATCCCTCACTGCACGATCAGGAGTTTCCTGCTCTTTTCTTCCTGGTCCCGCTTCCATCCAGGATCCCCCACCCTGTGCCCCTGCGTGCTGGAATCTCCCACCCTATCTCAGCCTGTTCCAGAGCATCCGCCCTTCGCTCTTCCCCAGTTCACCATTCAGCCTTTGACTTCCACCTCCGCAAGCGCACAGTGGAGGAAACTACACTCCCGTCTGATTTCATCTACCTTTTCCAGCAAGCCGGCAGAATTCTTGGTTCTCCCAAACCTTCCCCACTCACTGCTCCTCAGATGGAAGCCACAAGTGTGGCCATTTCCTATTGACTGCTCTTGGAGCCAAGGCCTCTCTGCTGTGCAAGTCCTGGTATGGATCAACGGCGATTTCAGGGCTATTCCTTTCCTTTTACTTTTCTAATGTACTCATTAGTACAGGTGTGCCGCACAGAGTCCACATCCGTCTCAGAGAGTGGGTCCACGCACCTCGATCCTTTTTAAATCCCCTTCGCTTTCTCGCCCACCTCCCTCCACCTCCAAATCTCCTTTCCCTGTGTGCATTCTTCTTACTATCATTCTTTTAGCTCATGTTTATAGCATGCAATCTCTATGTTCACTGTGGGCATTTGGTACATGCAAGTGACACATCTTAAATCCTTTAACTTCCCCTCCACTCCTCTAGCCCTCAATCTCCTGCATTCTTTCCCATTTGCAAGAAAGCTATCTCCTTGGTTTTTTCTATTAATCCTTCATTTTGCTGTTTATTTGTACTTTGCTTTTTTTTTCAAATGAATGCTATCATATAGTATTTAGTGTGTCTAATTCATTTCACTTAAAATTATGTTTTCCAAGAGCATCCACTTTCCTACCCTTAACTTGAGCTCCTTCTTTGTTACAGCGGGGTAGTAGTTCGTTTTGTACAGATGACACTTTTTTCCCACTCTTCAGCTGATGGAGACACAGCTCATGCAGGATTTAGCCATTTTGAAGTCTGCTGCTATGAATATTGGTATTCCGGATTGCTCTAATGTGATGTTTCTAGCTCTTGGGGGAAGATATCTAGAAGGGGGATAGGTGGGTTGAATGGAATTTCTAATTTTAGTTCTTTGAGAAATCTCTAAACTGGTTCCCATCATGGCTGTATTAGTTTACATTTCTGCTAGTATTGAAACCCTCCTGTAGCATACTGCCAGGCGGAACTTTGCCTTCCTTCACCTGCCCAAAGCATCTGATTACTTTTGCATAGTTCAGGGCTTTACTTGGCTATTCAGCTACATTCTCTCTGTGGACATCAGTGACTTTGTCTCTACGGCAAACAGTGGTCAGCTTAGTAACAAAAAATGACACAAAAGACACCAACCATGAAGTACTGCCTTGTGATGTCTCCTCCTGTAGAAAATGTCTGTTTCTCACTGAGATCTGCCCTCAGCCTCTGGAGACTGCGGCCCACCTTCTCCCAGAGACCCTGCCCAAGGCCCGAGGCACATGTTCCCAGAACGCCTACCGCTTCCGCGCAAGATCTAGTGTACTTTGCTGACATGTCTATTATTTATTTTGTCAACACTTGAGTTGGAGTTGACAAGGGAGACAGTGAATTTTGTCTCTCTTATTCGTCGCTCTTTCAAATCTCCTGGAGTGGAGCTGACACACGCCTATGCTTAGCAGGTATCAGCCACTGGGATCACATTGTGATCGGCGGTGCCGCCTGCAGTGCTCAAGATCCAGGGAAGATCACCTTTCACACTAATTTCCTCTGTGCGACAATTTTCATTTATAGTAAGGTAAGAAGGCAAATGATAAGCCCCAAATAGCAGACAGTGATTAATTTTAATAATCTTTTTAGTTAATCAATACACTTCAAAACAGAAAAAAAGACCTATTGTAACTCTTTATTTGTTAAATTTGCCTAAAGTTGTACTTTGATTTTTTAGATGCATATGGTTGTAGATATTATTTGCATAAATATCTAGGAAATAAACTTTAACAAAAACAAAACATTTGAAAAAGTAACAATTTATTCACATCAATGGTGCAGTGTTTTATTTATTGATTTTTTTGTTTTGTTCTTCAACAGCTAAAGATTTTAAAGAATAAATTTCAGCTTGAAAATATCCAGTGGTGAGCCGAAATGTGTATTTATCAAAAGGAAATGTCGTATCCTTGGACACTGTGCTCTGACTCGTAGGTATGATGCAAATTCTTGGTTGCGCCACCACCTATTTTGAAATTCCGCATCTCCACACCATGGTCCGCCCCCCAAACTGGATCCAAAGCGCACCGCAAGGCAGTCTAATAGTTCCTGAGGCTCTGGGACCTCATTTCCAGAGCAACAGGCACAGCTGAAGCCCGGGCTGAGCACCAGCTTGCAGCTGGGAGGTCTTGAAATTAATTAGGAGTACAAAGCACTCTCCATTAAAGGCTCAGTGACAATAGTAAGTACACTTTAAGCCTTTGCATGCAAACAGAAATTTATAAACGTCTATATTTATAATAGTATATATCCCTTAAAAACATTTATACTTGAGCATGAAATATTTTCCACATTTTATTTAAAATTATAAAACTAAAATATTTCCTGATAGACAGTATTTATGCCATATAGGTATGTAAACAATATTTTATGTAAACTATTTGTGGTGTATTAATTATATATCAAATACCATTGATGTAAACACAATAAAGTCTATATCATACTTTGTAAACGATTATACAATGTAATGAATAACTATATGATGATTGATGCGATGTTTCAGTACGTCTGGAACCACGAGTGCCACAGAGTTAAGCCCAGGGCAACCACGGCAGCGGGTGGATGCGGAGGAACCCTTCCCAGGAGGCTGTGCAGAGCAGCCGGTGCACTGCGTGAGGAAAAGCCACCCCGTCTCGCCCATGCGGTGACTGCACTTTCGCTGGCTTTAGAGGACTCATGCTTGGCTGTCCTCCTGCCACAAGGCCAGTTCCAGGGGCCCCACGAGCTGAACACATGGCTGAAGGCACTAAACCGATGAGGGTCAGGCTCTGGGGAGTCTATTTCCCCAGAAAACACTCTGCAGTGAGCTTTTCCGGGGCTGGGGAGTAGGTGCCCCTCTGACTGGTCTTGTCTGTGCTGTGCTATGAGCGTCCAGGGCCACTCACTTGTCCAGAGTCCCTGATGCTCCCAGCCTCTTCCCCCTGGTCCCTCTGGGACCAGCAACAGTCTCCCAGGGGAGGCACAGAGCAGCTGCAGGGCTCTGGGGCTCAGGCTCCTGGGTGGCGTGGGTTGCAGCCCTGCCTTTCTCTCCCTGGAGACCAGGTCCAGGACCAGGCCAGAAAATACCGCACAAGGGCAGCGAGCGGGCTCGGTTCCCACAGCACCGTCTGCTCTTCCTACCTTGGCCACCACCCTTCCTTCAGAAGAAATCAGCCCAGCAGCAGTGTTGCCTTTTGCCGGGGGAAGTTTTTATTCTATCTGAATGAGGCCTTGCCCTTGGCATTTGTGAATCACTGCAAAAGAAATCGTTCTGAATCCGGTGAAGAAAGTTTTGGGAAGATAAGGATTGAGAGACGCAGGAGAGTGAGAGGGAGGAAATGCAGAAGGGGTGAGAAAAAGGAGTCGGGATGTGTTAGGTGCTCACACGAACTTCTACACACGTGTAGAAATGCACCTACCTCACATGTGTGCCAGTAAACTAACACAAAACATCTCCAAAGAGAGCCCGTGTCGGTAAAGGAGGTGTCTGCAGGTGAGCGTGGTGGGTTGATGTTTGTTGCTTATTTGCTGAGGTCTCATCAACAGAGGCATCCCAGGGCCGCTGGCCGGTTTTCCTCGGTGTCAGGCGCAGCACCCCTGCACAGATCCGGGAGGAGCGTTTTAGCGCAGCCACCCTGGACGGCCCTTGGTGCCCACCTCAGGCTGCAGAGCTGCGGGCACTGACGGTGGTCAGAAGCAGCCTGGGCCCGGGCCTGCTCACCTGCTGGCTCACGCGGCTGGCTCTGCATCCCTTTCACGAAATGTGGAGCAGCCCAGGGCTGCCTAGTTACTCCCTGCTTGTGAGATTCCCTCCATGCTGCTAATCGGGTAAGTACTTTACTCCAGTAACTAAAGTGCCGGGCATCGTAGTCGCCAAGGCCCTGACTTTGACTCAGAGCTTCAGAGACCCTCTCCCCAGTAAGTGCCTACGATGGACAGCGATTTCCAGAGAGCAGCGGCAACAGTGGATGTTTTCCTCTCATTTCTCTGTTCTGCTTTTGTGTCCCGCTGCCAGGGGAGAACCAAGGCTTGCATTTCCTCCTCCAGGGGAGAACCAAGGCTTGCATTTCCTCCTCCAGCAATGCAGAGAGAAGGACAATGAGAGCTAAGTGGCAGGAAAGCCTTTATTTGCAGGATGCTCTTGAACTTACTGTTGCTGTTTTCTAGATTCGTTCTCTTCTATTTGCTTCTCAGATTCTTTGGAGAAGCATCTCCTGTCACTGCAGACCTCTCCCAGCAGTTACAATCGGGTCCTCGTCTACTGAGTTTTGGAAGTCGGGCACACACCAGGATTAAAGTGCTCGGTGCAGTAACGAGGACATATAACCCAGGCGTGTGTTCGAGTCTGTGACAGTAGATGTAAGAGAGCTCCAGCAGACACTGAGAGCATTTGTTTTCTTCAAACTGAAATGCAGAGACCAAAACACTCCTGGCTTCCTCCACTGCCTGCCTGCACTGCAGCCCTGTGACAGGAAGGGCGCTGCCTCACCTGCGTTTTCAGGTGCTTCGGGGGTACCGCACCAGAAAGGGAGGAAGGCGGTTTCAGACGTGTGGATAATGAGGCCGGACTTAAAAGGATTGAGGCAGGGACATTAAGAGCAGAAGTAGGGGCAACGTGGAAACCAACCATTCGAATACAATCATAAAGTATGGGAAGAGTCGTGGTAATAAAGTGGTTGGCGGGGAGGGCACCTCGGCTGCTGGAGAGGCCCACTGCGCTGGACAACGATGACCTGCCTAAGGCGAAGGTCACAAATACAGCTGAAGTTTTCTCTTCCTGAGAGCTTCATTTCTGAAAAGCGTGACAGGAGGGTTATTCACTCGGTTTTCCCTAGACATGACTGCAAGGTTTCCATAAATGTGTCATGTTTCTGTATTTTGTCGTGTAGAAGCTGCTTTCATAGTCCGGGGCCATAGTCCTCAGCAGGGTTCCGGATGTCTTTGGACCATATTCTGGTTCTCTGTGAACTCGCGAGACGATGCCGTCTGCCCTGCTCTTGCGGGAAGAGATCTGATCCTCACTGACGAGGCGCTGCTCGGTGAGGCCAAACGCAGGGCACATCTTAGCAATGTAATTCTGAAAGTTTCCTGATCTAGTTTCTTATCCTTTTATACTTTCATAAAAGTATTTCTTTTGGTACTGGAGGACCTTTGTACTGAGCTACACCCCCAAGTCTGTTATTTCTGAGTACGGAACTCATTAAATTGCTGAGGTTGGGCCCAGCCTTGCAATCCTTCTGCCTCAGCCTCCCAGAGTGCCAGAGTTAGAGGTGTGCACCAGCCACGTGGCTTAACAACAATTTTATGAGGTAAACATTAATACTCCAGGTAAGAGAACGAGGCTTATAAAAATTAAATTATCTGCTCAAGGCCGCACCAGAAGTAGCAGAAATGAACACGCTTTTTCTTCATTAATAATATTTCCATTAGGGTTAATGCCACACAAAGGCTACAAATAGAAATTTTCCTGTCAGTTACCTACTGATTTTCCCCACTTAATATCTCAGCCAGAGACCACACTTGAGTCAATGTTGGAAATTCTAAGTGAATCTAAGACTGTAATTAAAATGCCACGTTGTATCTGTGTATGTTTCTCTTCTAAAAATGTGTACATCTCTTTATTTAATTTTTACAAAATTTTAAGGTAATATCTAAGCAATGCAGACATGTGGCTGTCGTTTGGTACCAACCTCTCCTCTCTAATTTCCTCTACAGCAACTTGAACCACAAGACAGAATGAATTAAAAATCGAACACGACTCTAACACAGGTCCTTTCTGTTTACATCAGTCTCAGCACTGGCCCCTGGTACACAAACCAGTATCGACAATGTGAAATTACTGTTAGCACCTTCTGTGTCTAAGCTCAGACACACGTACAGAGCAAGCTGTACTGCACCGTGTCCTTCCTTTAACTCCAGTGTAACTGAGCTTCTGACCAAAGCCACATTAACAAACTTACCCATAATTACTCACGCAGTAAGAGCATAGATTGTTATGGGTCTATTGTTACAAATTTGAGTAGAAATGAAACTATGCAATGTTTTACTATCTAGAAAGTTGTGGTCTCTTTCTTTTTAAATTACTGTGGTGTAACACAGTTACAAATATTTTTATGCTTCGTCCAGTGAACATTCCATCTGTTGTAGTCAGGGTTGTACAGAGAACAATTAGAATAAGGACATGGAGTTTATAATATTATTTTATGATGTCACCCAAGCTTTACACAAGAAAATGAAGGAAATCTATCCACATCACTAAAGACAGAATATTCAGCCAAGGACCTGAATCCCACAGCAATGTCCCACGAGTCCAGATAAAGACCCAGTGCTCACGACAATGCCTCCCACAAGTCCAACTGGAGATCCAGAGCCCACAAGAAGGACTCACGCCAGTTTCTTTTACGAATCCGTGCTGGGAAGGCCTAAAGGTCAGTGGTGTGAGCCAGAAAGTCTATGCCAGCAGGGTGAAGGAGCTGTGCTGGTAGGTTGAGAGTTCTACGCTGGAGCCGAGAAGTCACACTCACAACAAAGACCAGGGCTGTCCTGGAAAGCACCACAGCCATCCTCAGCGACACGGAGGCCCCGAGCTCCTCCGACAACAAGCACAGCTGAGTACCTGCCAGGAAGCCAGCGTGACGAGTTCATCCTGGAGACCAAGCAGCACATGCCTTCCCCTCCGGAGCCAGGAAGCGATGCTCGATGTGAGGACCAGAGCCCCTCCAGGAGAACCAACGGCTCAACAGCAGCTCGTAGGAGAACCCACAAGGCCTCAACGCACCAGCGTGATGATGCACTAACGTGAACACCTTCTCCTTCTCCACGTCTCTATTTACGCTGGCAGCTTTCCTCAGGTGGGACATCTACGCCCAGTGCCCTGCTGATGTAATCCAGCTGGCGTTAAGGTGACCACCAGTTTTCAATCCATAACACCATCTTAACCTCAGGAGCAGAGGCCCCTCAGTGCAAATATATTAACAAGAATATTGCAGTTAAATTGAGTTTTTTCTTATATACTGATAGAGTTTATGGAAAATTAAGGCTAACAACTTCCTTACCTGTTTTCTACTATTGTACAGATGGATAATAAAAAATGATCATTGAAAGTTTATTTCGTATCTCATCATGTACTGCCAAAATTCTCACTGTAATGTAAGTTTATTTATCTACTCTGACTCTAACATGGCATCAATCATATCCGTGGGAGGACTTAAGAATTAGACAAATTACCTTTTTGACTAAATGGTCATTCCAATGCTAAAAAGGCCCGTGAAAGCATCATATAGAAAAGTAAATTTTTAAAGTAAAAATTTAATAGAAGAGGTTGGCTAAGTAAATATGATATATCTTTACAATAAAATATTTTGCTTCTCCAAAATAATATATCTATAAAATATTTTTATGGCCTGAGACATTAATCATAAAATAGTTATTTTAAAGATCTTACTATAAGAAAAATACTAAATGTTATTAGTTCAAAGATGCACATTTCTTTCCTTTCTAAAGACTCCTTGCAGAAAGAACACAAATCCTCGTTTGTACTTGAAAAATCTTACATAAAATTCTATGTACAAAAGTGAGAAATCAAGAAAGTCCACTGTAGGTGGGAAACTAAATTATCTCTCCATTAAAATTAGAGGTAGGATGTTTTCTTTTGCCATTTTTACTTAAGGTAGTAATAGAAATGTTTGCTAGTGTAAAAAAGCAAGAAAGAAGAAATACTTCCAGATAAAGAGCAGGCAGGAAGAGGAGTAAGACATGCCCACTCCCCTAAACGAAAATTTAAAAAATGAACTCTACACATATCCTAAAAAACAAAAAGAAAGAAAGAAAGAAAGAAAGAAAGAAAGAAAGAAAGAAACTGAAGCTGTAGAAAGCATGGTTATTTATGCAGAAAATCTATAGTAATCGGTAACAAATGACCCGCTTCGGGGGCTGAGAGGTGGGTGTAGTGAAGTCTCAGGACAGCCGCCTTCTCCAGGGGAGCCAGGGTCTTTGCATTCAACCAACCGCAGATCAGAAAGGTTTGAAGCATTTCCACTCGTACTAAGCCTGTATGGATTTTTTTCTTTATTTCCTAAATAATTTCATCATTCTCTAAATAATACAGAATAACAACTATTTCCACAGCGGTCATGCTGTATCTGGTGTTAGAAGTCGTGGGGAGGTGATTCAAAGCATACAAGAGGATGTGTACAGTTAAAGCAAATTCTAGGCCATTTTATACAAAGGACTGGGGTCTACAGACTTTTATCTTTAGAGAATGCTGGACCCAAATCCCAAATATACTGAGGGCGAATTATTATACAAAGACAACACATAAGAATCAATCACATTTCTATACACTAGCAATGTCTAGGTAAAATAAAACATTAAAAATGTAATATATTTTGCAATAGCTCCCACCAAAAAGCCTTAGCCATAGGTATAACCAAATGTATACTTCTGTGCTGAGAAATGAGAAAATAGCAGTAAGAGAAAGGAGTCAGCGAGGGTATAACCGATAAGAGCACATGGGTGTGCACGAAAGGGAAGACCCAGGTTAGCTAGGACGTCAGTGCTTCCCAAATTTGTTAACAGCACTAAAACTCTTTCAGCAAAGTCTTGGGAAGAATTTCTTTAGGGGTAACAAGCTGATTATAAGATGTGGGAGGGCACTAGGGTTAGAGCAGCCACAACAATGCTGAAAACAGAAGAGGAAAGTTGGAGTGTTGCAACTTAATTATAAGATTAATTCCAATGTGAGAACAGCCTAATTTGCTGAAAATACACGCACATAAAACAAAGAGAATAGAGAATCCAGAAAGAAATTTATACTAATATGTCAATCAGTTTTTGACTAAGTTAAAAATTAATGGAAAAAGTTGTCTTTTGAACTAACAGTGGTGGAATAATTCACATCCATAAGCCACAAAATAAGTACCAATATAATTTTTATACAAATAGAAACTAAAAATGAGCCATAGACAAATAGAAAATGTAATTTAGAGATCTTTTACATGAAAACTTAAGCAAAAACCCTGAAGTCTTCAGTTGAGTGAAAATCTCTTTGACACAATATAAAAACATAGTAAGTAAGTCAGTAAGGGCTCAAGCGGGACTTTATCAACATGGAAAGTTTCGCTCCAGGAGAAAGTAAATGGTGTTTAAAAGAGCAGCTACAGACGGTGAGAAAATAGGTGACTATAATACGTACGTATGTTTAATACAAAAAGAACTTTTAAAAATCAACATTAAGAAAACAAAAATCTAATGAAAACTGGTCCACAGGCGTAAACCAGCCTTTCCTGAAAGAGTCTGTATCAATGGGAAATAAGCAACTGGGAAAGAAGTTCACCCTACCAGCCACTAAAGAAATCCAGAATTAGACCAAAATGCGATGCTCACATGTGCCATAATAATAATCACGGTGCCTTTTGCACTGTCAAGTGCTAGAGCACGAGGACACACTGGGGTCTGGGGTCTCTCCGCAGGGAAACCGAGTGATAGGGACTTAGGGACGTTCACCCCCCAAGCCCTGGGAGTCTCACTCCGGGCATCTACTCCAAGGAACTGAAAATTCAAATTCACTTTCACAAGCTCCACATAAAGTTTATAACAGTGATTGTCACAATCTCTGTGAGGCAGAGAGTCCAAAGGTCCTTCTTAGTGAACAGGAGAAAAAAACATTCCATGACATGTTGCCCAGCAAAAAAAAGAAGCAAACTATGAACACACAGGTCAGTTCCGGAGGCGCTAAGATGCGTGCGGTCCGCAAAGGCATCGGCCTTGGAGTTCACGTAGGGCTGTGTGATCCATTTTCATGACTTCTTAGGAAAAGTGGAGCTGCGTTAACTGGCAACAAATCACTTCTTTCCAGAGTCTGCATAAAAGGAAGAGTAGTGAAGAGGAATTTGGGGGTGTTGGAACTCTGGAATCCTGACTGTGTCAAAGGTTACCCGTGTTGATTTTTTTTTTGTTTCATATTAAACTTTTTTATTTTGAAATCATTGTAGGTTGACATGCAATGGTAAGAAATAATACAGAGATATTACATATAATGTTGGCTCAATTTTTCTCAATGGTAACCTCTTTCAATACAAGAAGACTGTTACATCAAGGATCTCAACTTTGAGACAGAACAATTTCCACCACCATGAACATTCCACCCTCTGCCCACCTCCCTCTCTCCACACTGCCCTGAACTAATTTGTTTTCTGTCTTCATAATTTTGCCACTTCAGGAATGTCATATAAATGGAATTGTGGTACGCAACCTACCATTGCTCCGTCATCCACTCACTGGAGGACAGTTCAGTTGTTCCCAGTTTTGTAAAAACAATTATGAATATTGCTGCTGTAAATATTACTATTCAGGTGTTTTTATTAAGTTTATTGGCACAATTTAGATACATATAATGATCATATTTATCATAGGGAATTTGTACCTGTATAAAACTGTACAAGTGTATGTCCTCAAATGGTTAACTTTATTATTATTTTGCTAAAAGACAAATTCATCTAAATTATATCTCTACAGAAGTCCACCTAAGTGACTCTACTAAAAAAAAAAGTAAACCATTTTGAAAAGCATGTCATAGACTGTCGTGGGTTTTGTTTATAGCATGTAAACTAATTGTATAGTAGTCCTTTCAAATAGATTCAATTTAATGAATTTTTAATATATATATTATATGTATATCTTACATGTATTATATATTAAATATTATATATATATGTATTTGAAGAAAGAAGATGCTATTAATTCACATGCCACCAACACCACCTAACAGTGCTTTGCATATATATATATATATATATATATATATATATATATGCTATTAAGTGTCTATCGAAATAATATCATTCAAAGTGGTAATAGTGATTGAAACTATAGAATAGTATAGATTATTTTTAATCTTTCTATATATTTTCCATATATTTTATAATGTGTAAGGATTCCTCTAAAACCTGAAAAAAAAACTTTTAAAAATTAAAAACAAAAGTTTAGGCAACTGGGCCCTACTATCCTGATTTTGCAAACTCAAAATTGTTCCATTGGTGCCAGATGCGGGGGGTGCACGCCTGTAATCTCCGCATTCAGGAGGCTGAGGCAGGAGGCCACCATAAGTCTGAGGTCAGCCTGACTGCAGAGTGAGACCCTGTAAATAAAAGCCTCCTTCGCTGAGATGATGAGGGATTCAGTCATATCAGCTCATTTCTTCCAGGGACACCTGCAAAGCCATTGTCCACGGGGGATTTCTTCTGGCAACTGCAAATGTGGTATACTTGGAGAGTGACCTACAAAAGTCAGAGAAAAGAGTTGTCATCCCTGCTGGAAAGGGAACTGCCTGTGGTCTGTTCTTTCTAAAACCCTCTCGGATTCTGAGCCGTGATGAGAAATCCAGTCTCTGAGGAACAGTTAGCCCTGCCGGTGGCGGGCGCATTTGTTTTCTATCTGCGTTCCCACGTGCACTTGCCTTCCCACATGTGGGCCTCTGAAACCCAAGGCGACCCTCCTGCCTCTGAACTCTGTCAGTCACGACTCCACTAACAATAACTGTCAGGGGCTGGAATAGTAAACATTTTCCAAAAGCAAATGGCTTCCAAATGTGGGCCTTCGATCTGGGAGCCTGAGTCAGGCCTGGGACGCCAGAGCGAGTGGAAAAGCAAGAGCGAGCAAGCAGCCCAGACACCAAGCCGCCTGCAGCCTCCTGTGTCACCCCTGCTCAGGTGACTCGACCTGTGCCATGGGACCCATCCGTGAGTCACAGGTCAACAAACAACCTGGCCCGTGGCCAGGGCGTGGCTGAGCTGGAGTGGGGTGGATCAGCTCCTTGGCCTTTGACCTCACGCAGAAGAAAATCTTTTCCTTGGGCCAGGACTCAGTGTCTGTGTTTTACAGTGGTCACTGACTCTCTGGAAGTTCACACTTGGGTTCACTAACAAAGAGCTTCAGCCCTGCACACAGACGTGCCCAGCCACGGGGCTCACAACATCCCACAGCAGTGGGAAGCTGAGTACGCGTTAGTGGGTCTGAGGCTCCCAGTTTCAAGTACCTCGAGGATGCAGCAAAGGGAAAAGTAGGGACAAAAGATGCTACACGATTTTATTCACTTCACTAAAATGCAGAGCGTCTGCATTAGACATAAGTAACAGGAAGACAATGGTGGCATTTGTTACTGTGCAGCGGGATTACGTGTGATTTTTATGCTTATTGAGAACACATTTATTTTTTAAATTTGAAGAGTAACTCTAAAGTGTATCTGTTCTCTATATTTTGCAATTACATTGTATTTTATCTTTACATATTGGAATCATTTTACCATTCTCTAATTCCATGCTATAAAATAAAAGTGTCTCATTGTATAATAAAAGTATATGCTCTGAAATATCAAAATGAGATTGTGTATGAATATCTTGGTGGAAGTGAAAACATTTTATTGTGTGGAATAATCCTACGGTGCCCTCCAGGTACCCCAGAGCACTCCCTGGCTCAGTCCCCCAGGTGCCTGTGTGTGACGTCCAGTGTTCTGGGGTCTTTGGTCTTCCAGCTTGTTCCTCTCAACTTTCTCCTTGGTTTCTAGCGAATTTCCTGCTTACTTTTTGCTGCCAACAAATGCACTGTGCGAACATGGGGCCGGCTTATGTTCTAAAATCAAAAGTTTGCTGTAAAAAACAATTTCCATTCTCCGTGCACTGCTTCTGGTGCGGGAACACCCGAATGAAGCCTAAGAGACACCCAGAGGTGCTTTGCAAGAAGCTCAGTAAAACTGGGCTCCCCCAGCTGGAGGCGGAAGGTGCCCGTGGCTCCGCCCAGCCTGCAGCTGCTGGCTTGCTGTGTTAGAGGGACTATGACACACTGGCCGGGACTTCTGAGGAGCTGACCGGATGCTGGACCTTCTGCTGAGTCTGCGGCCAGGCACCGTCTTCAAAGGACACCCGCCCCGTGCTGCCCTTTGAAGAGCTCCCTGGGCTTAGGGCTAAGTCTCAAAGTGCTTGCTGTTTGATTGCCACAGGAAGCCACGGCACTGATAAACGAGAGCTCATCCATACATGTTTTCACTCCGTTACCTAAGAAACTATCTTCAAAACAGAAGTCCTCATAAATACCCTGGAGAAGCATCAGGCCTCTCCGGTGCTGCGCGACAGTGTGTGTATTGCTTGGCAGGAGTTCAGGGGGAAGATAAACTAGCACATTTTGCCAGGATTCTATTATTCTTGACCCCGACCTTGGCTGAGGTTGTTTCCAGTTACACTCCATCTTAAAGAAAGACAGCACCTCCTCTTTCCTGAGCTTTCTCTTCCCTTCCCTTTTCTTTTTTTCCCAAGCTCATTGGAAGGAAAGATCTCGTGCTGGCTTCAGCTTCTGCTCTGTACATGGTTCACTGGAGCCCAGCTGCTCCAGAGTCCATGAGATCCTGTTCTTTAGGCAGTGGACACTCGGAGAGCCTTGGTCTTTGTGCGGCATCTCTTGCTATGATTTCTCCTTTCCTTTGTGTTCTGTCAGGGTGAGACCCAGCCCCAGCCCCGCCAGCCTGGCTTCGGCCGTTCTGCACCAAAACGTGTTTCCCGCTGGGGCAGCACCATGACAGACAAAGCCCAGAAGCCCAGAGCCAGTGCCCAGGGCTGCGTGCCCAGAGGGCACTACGCAGTGATCGCAACTGAAATGGAGTAGAGTATAATTTGTAGTTTTCACACACTGTGGTTTAGTAACACCCTTAAAAGTTAAAAGAATGGCTACCACTCATTGAGCACTTGTGTGTTCTCTGCATGCGTCACCTCCTGGTAAAGTAACCCAGTGTGAAGCATAGCCACCATTCCACTTTATTTATGATAGAACAGAAGCTTGACAGTGCAAATCGTCTTCCCATGTTTGGTCCTGAGGTTGCACCTGAAACGAGGCTTGAGACAGGTTGCTTCTCTGTGAGGGCTGAATTCCTCATTTCTGCTACATTTTCATTATTCAGTTTTGCAAGAATACTTGATTCAGACTGAGGTTCCCTCCATTAAGACGGGATCATGGTATGGGAAACTGAGGCAGAAAGAAGGGCTGTAAGAAGAGACTCATAAATAAAACCCTCTTTCACAACTGAATCCTATTTGGAATACATTTACCTCTTACAGCAAAATATGCACACAGTTGTTAGAAAATACTTCAGAATATTATGAGACTCAGTCTTTCACATAGGAATGACTTTGAAGGTAGAAATAAATTTATATTTCATAGTGCTACACTTCAGGTTTTTTTCTTTAAGAAATATACTTTCTTAAAAGGCAAAACATTGAGAAAATGTAAATACTATTGAAAATAGACACTAGTTATTGTTCTCCCGGCCAAAAATAACAGTTGCCGTTGTTTCCTTGCATACTATTTTGATCTAATGCACATGTCCTGTGGTATAAAGTGCTTTCATAAAATCACATGTAATTCTCTTATCATTTTTTAAAATAATATCCTGAAAAGCTTTGAAAACATGATTCCAACCTATTAGTCTATGACATTTTATGAGCAGTCCGTAATTTATTTATGTACTGTTCTTTTCTTGGGCATTAGAATTTTGTTAGATTTTTGCATAATGATGAAATACTTTACATATTTCTGATTGTCAAGATATTTCCTCCAGATAATTACTAAGGCAAAGAATCTCAACAAAATTAAGGCCTTATATGAGCAATATCACCCTTTAGTAAACTTTTCTAAACATTTTTTTTTACTTTCAGAAATCATTATCTCTCCCACAGATTCACATATCAAGTGGTTTTAATCTTCACAAACATGACAAGCAAGGAATGGTATATTTAATTTGTTTTTATGTTTTGTGGAATTACATGTGTTTTCATATCTATTTTGAATAGTTAAAGATCTGCTTCTTTTCAGTTGCTTCTCTTAAGAAATTTCTAAAATGTATTTCGGATGATGTTTAAAATATTAAGGTGTTAAACTTCACACGTCATTGTCACAGAGATTTTCCTGAGATTTTGCTTGGAGTTTCTTTTCACAATATATGTTGATGACAATATTGGTGTGTTTAAAATCCTCAGGTGTATTTCCAGCCCTGAGTGGGGCTCAGGCAGCAGGATCACAAATGTGAGTTGCATATGGGCAACTTAGTGAGTCTCTACCCCAAAATAAAGCATATAAATCAGTCAATCAGTAAAGAGGGCGGGGATATTTTGATTCCAGTGCTACAAAAAAATTCACATTTCATCACTTACTCATTTATTTTTCTGCTATTTCTTTATGCTTCATTTTCCATTTTCTTTGCTTCTATTTCTTTGTTTTTATGTACTTCATGACTTATTTTTTGTTCCTTCATAGTTTCCCTTTTTGTATTAAAGTTTATTTAATTTAAGAATTAATGTTATAATTAATAGAGACATGAAATGAGGTAAAGTTTGTAACTATACATTTTTTCAAAACTACTCACTGTGTTTATTAATCTTGGCAAGTAAAAATTGACTTAAAAATATGAATGTCTATAAAACAGTCTTCTCATTTATTGATACAATGTGACTCCTTATTTCATTTTAAAATTTCTTATTAATGCTTTATTATGTTTTTATGTATACTTCACACATTTTGGTTGGACTGCATATTTTGTGAAATTTTTATTGCTAATATTAATAGAATATTTCCCAACATGTTTTCAGACTGATTTGTGTATCCATATGAGAAAACTATTAAATTTTATTTTTATGTTGTTTTAATAGCTTCTTTCAAGTTCTTATTCTAAGAATTTTTTAGCGTACCCTTTTGAACCTTTGTTAGTTTTGTTTGTAGATATAAGCACACATTATGGCGGGAAATGCATGTCTGTGTACACTCATTCAAGAAGAAATGCTGATGTTTGCACTCTGCATGGTTTCCAAATTTATAATTACTATTAGACCCTATGACCTTCTTGCTTCTAGCATTTAACATTACAAGAATACTGTATTAATTCTGATGTGAATTATTAATTTTAATAAGTTTTGTGTCACTTTCTAAAGAAAGTAATTTGAAAGGCATGTTTTCTGAGCCTGGATGTATCATGAGAGAAATGGTTTTTATGCTTATCTGTGACATGGAAAAACTCACTTTTCTTCTACAATCGCTTACCCATGCACATAGAAGTAAAATTCAATATAAAAGTATCAGAAAGCTTTGTTAGGCATGGAAGTGCAGATATCTCAACAACCAACACACATACCAAAAGTGTTCAGTTGCATGAAAATGATAAGGCGAGTTACTTTTTATCTGGTAATAAATCCAGAAGATTTTCCAGACAGTTGCTGCAGAAGAGCCACCTTAGCCAGCACTGAGTCTCAGATCCCCAGCTCTCTGGAGCTGGCCAGATCTCAGCTGGGTAAGTCCTGGTGGGCTTGTTAACCTGACACTAATAACTGGGCATCTCCAAAGTCAGATTTTCCCACAGGAGGCAAGAGATTTCTTCTTAGCCAGAATAGACTCCTTTTATGCCTCTCTTAATAAACTTATGTATTTGTAAATGATACTTACACTATTTCTTCAGAAATAAAACAACAAATCCTTGCATTTCTAAGGTGAGCCTGTCATTAGATGAAGAGTACTGTCTTTAAGTGTTACGTAAACCGTTAGTGAATTGTGACCAATTAGAACTAGCTTTAGAATTTGGAAATATTTCATTTTTATCTTTGAGAGACCATAGAATTATCATTGTCTAAATACAAAGATATTTTATTAAAGTTTCATGCTATGAGTACCAAAATAAAGAAAAAAAAACAAACAAAATACAAAACCCTTAGTTACTAACATTTTCCTCCTGCCATGATTCTATAAGAGGAAGAAAAAAATTAAAAATTCCAGTTTCTCCCTGTGCCTCACACTGAGCCTTTGAAGAGCTCTGTCGGACTCACAGGCAAGTTAGCAGGGAAGAGGATGTGGGTGATGGGAGGGTGCACTGAACCAAGAAGGAAATTTCATGCCATTAAGAGAAATGTCCCTAAGTGTTGATGGGAAAAAATAACTCAAGGGTATTTAAATTCAAAATAGCCCTGAAGGAGAGAAATCTATGCAACTTCATTTTAAATTTGATGCTAAAATAAGGTGTATGGAAGATGTGGAATTAGATTTAAAAGTCTGAACTAGAGCACTGCTGATTTGCTTGAGCAAAACTGAGCACGAAAGAAACTGGATTCTGCTTCACGACTAGTCTGAAAGCTGTCAGTGCAGCCCGTCAAAGTCCTAATCACACTTGTGTGTATTTAGGGTGTTTTGTAAATGATAAAGTTGGTGGTGCAAGGTATTGGGTCTGATAAAGATTATTTTATAAATTGTGCTGAGAAGATTGGCAGCCTTTCGTGAAAAACTGAAATTCCTACTCTGTTCGTTACATCAGAATGAATTTAAATGCATCACAGGAAGGGAAACAATAGGTAGTGTACAATTTATCTGTACAGATAAAAATTTAGATTGATGGAGATAGCACTAAACATGGCATTAAAAATCCTAAATTTAAATACAAAATTGAGTCAGTAAATGGCTTAAATCACTAAAAGCACCATTAAAAAGGCAAATGACAATTGGAAAAAACAATGTGGAACATGAATGATAAAATGTTAATACAATAAACACAAAGTATTAACATTACGAGAAAGCTGTATTAGCCCCGCTGCTTCAGGGCGAGAATTATTGGCGTTTCCTGAGCTCTGCAACATGTTGGAACGTGGGGCGCTGGGAGAACAGGCAGCCAGCTCTCTGCCCTGGTAAGCAGCTGTGGGCCTGCCTGTGTGCAGGCCAAGGATCAAACATGGATCCCCCCACACCGTTAGCAAGTGGGAGCCGGAGGTCTGAGTATCTCTTGGGAGGATGAACGTGTGGCAAGTAAGGCAGATTTCCTTCTACCATCTCTTTGAAGGCAAATATTCTTATCACTGGTTTTCTCAGTTCTGATTAATGGCACTGCTCTATTCAGTATTCTGTTTTTATAAGTTCTGTATTTCCTTCCATTTTGCTCTACCTGATTGAAAGAACAGCTAACGTGAAGAGAACGGGATGTACTATTGTGCCTATTGCTGCTGTCCTGGTGACCTGCTGGGAGGTTCTGTGCCAATTTCACTGCACTGTCTCCTATGGCTCTGATCTGTCTTGTTCTGCTATATTTTGAGATATATATATATATCAACGTAACAAAATACCTCCAAAAAACTCCCAACTCCACCAAAGCTGATCCATGGGAAGTGGATGAGGAGAAACTCAAAAACAAAGCAACAGAATAATATAAGGTGATTAAAAAGTAAATAACAACAATAAAACAGATCAGTAAGGTACTGGGCAAGCTGAAACGGGTTATAACTAAACAGATAATGGACTTAAAAAGCAAAAGAAGGAAAAGAAAGCACTCTAAAGGATATAACTGCATGTATGTTTAAGTGTGTAGGATTGATAACCATGTTGCTAAGTTTTTATCCGATCATTGAACAGAACTGTTTGCAGCCTCACTATTTGAATGTCCACTTTGTGTGCTTTAATTTTGTAACTTGAACAACTATGTCTAAGAAGACAATATGCAATTTATCAACTAGTGATTTCTTACTGTTTATTTTTTTTCTCTGAATTTCTGTATTGTTTCTACCCTTTTTTTCTGTTTTTCTTTTTGTTTCTTTAAATAAAATTTTAAAAAAAGAATACTGTATTAATTCCAATGTGAATTATTACAAAACTGTTACAAAATCAAACATAAGGCTTTGGGCATATATTTTTGCCAATCCTGCTGTTGGCAGCAGTAGAAGAAATTTCTTAATTTGAAAAGTGTCTCTTTGTTAACAAGAGTCTCTGCTTCTCTTTAAGTCAGAGTCTGTCTCTTTCAGCATCTGAAAGGTTTTTCTGCACCAGGTGATATTCAAAATGGAGCTGTCCTGTCCCCAAACTAGGCAGAGTGAGTTTCTGTGTCTGTCTCATAAGGCATCAACAGACAGAGAGACAGGTATGTACAAACAAGCACACATCAAGAATATAGGTGGAAAAAGTCTTAACTATGAATCTCTAGTAATCATTTCTATGATGTAACAAAATTGGTACAATTGAGTCATTGTTGCCAGTCTGAACAAATGTCTCTAAATTTCAGATTTGGAGATGCTCAAAAATGATGCTCAAGCATTTGAAAATACTAACATCTTACGGACTTGTTCACATGCAGCTAAAGAGCCCCACACATTGGAACATTATGCTGAAATATCCATGACTTGCATCGCATTGAATGGTGCTCTGAACTGGGATTCAGATACACACTTATTGCTTATAGAATGAACATAAGACAAAGGGACAATTTTTTAAACTCATAAAACTACTTTGTAACGTGTACGGCTTGAATAAAGTACGGGCAGTAGAGGATTCGGGAAGGGGGACCATGTCTGCCTACCTGAGGGGGCCCATCGCGCGAGCATTCTTTGGATTCGGTAGATTGGTTATTGGGCCAGTAAGGCGTGGAAGATGTGCGATGACGCCTCCTGTTTTCCCACTTCTAAGCCACCGGGAAAGGAAGGAAGACCACCCCTCACACAGGGTTTCATCACCTCTTCAGGGCAGGGCTGGGAACTTCCCAGTCTCTATGTCTCACCATCGCGAGGTGCAGAGTTCTGGAGGAGAAAGTCAGACCACTCACCTCCCACGGTGCCAGTTCTCCAAACAAAGGAAGTGACTCGGGAGACAGTCTGCTGGGCTTTCTCCAGGGTGGCGTGAGGAGCCCTTAGAGGCACAAGGCACAATGGGCGCCCCAGGGCACTGGCCTGAGTTCTCCGGGGAGGCCAGGGGAGGGGATAGGCTGTGAGGGGAATGGAGAATGAGCTGCTGAATTACTCCCACCTCCTGGTAAGAAAGCGCATGTTTCCTTCTCGATCAAGGCGACTGGATGTGGGGATTTCTGAAATTTGTGGCTGCGGGCAGTTTAACTGTGGGCCTTGCCAAAGCTTTCACCTGCTGCTTCATGGGCAGCTAGGGCAGCTGAGGCAGAACCAGTGAGTGCTTAGCGTCAGTAACGGGATCTGGCGTCTAGGAAGTGATGCACCTCAGCTCAGCCACAGGCTCATTCTAGAAGAGTGTTAATTTGTTAGCTTAGCTAAGATCCTGAGACTTTGTTTTATTTGTCATTTGGAAAAACAAAACTGGCTTAATCCTAAACCCTCTTAGGGTAGATAAACTTGTCATTTAATGATTTAGTAACCAGCGAGGAAAATTCGGTTCCCAGGGTTGCTAACTGTCCAGGACAGAACTGCAGAACCCCCTCCACTCACACACTTGCCTAGGGTCCTTTAGGAGTGCCCGGGGTGGGGTACGCTGTCTAAGGCCGGCAAGCCCTTGGGCAGGGGCGGGGATAAAGCTTTCTCAGGGAGGCGTCTCCCCGCCTTCCCCTGGTGACAGGAAACAGTTTCTTGAGAACTGGCCCAGGGCTGGGTAGATTCTTCGGTAGAATTGGTGCAAAGATATTTTTAAAAGAAGTGTTCGTTTTTCATTTCCCTCGCTTCGTTTTCATTCTTCTTGTCATTGTCATTTTTAGTTCAGATTTAGGAGATGTAGCGTTTACATTCATTCTGGGGATTTGGTACCTACCCATGACACATCAGGAGGAAGGCAGGCGGAGGGAAGAGGACTGAAAAAGAATCAAGCTTGTTCTGTTCAAGCATCTGCCCCCTGAGGTGACAGTGAACTCCACGGACTGCAAACATATACTAATACAATCAAATTCAATTCCATTAACGAATGGTAGCACATAATGCTGATTTTAACCGCACTAGGTCAGCTATAGTGTTGCTCTGTTCTATAAACCCACACTTTATTCCAAGGAACTCCAACAAAATTAAATGTACAAAATTAGAGCTAAATGTAAGGTAGGGTTTTGTTGTGATTTCCTTTTTTTTTTTTACATTTTTTAACCTGTCAATCTGTCCTCTTCAAAGTGAGATCCCAAGTGTCCTTGCAAGGAGAAATAGTGACAGGACCGGGAGACTGAATCAGTGATGGTGCCTCCGTCCCCCACTCCCTTCTACCTATTCTCGCATTTTTAATAGCAGTGGAGCTTTCAGGGGTGGCTCGCGGCCTCCTGGAAAATGAAGACAAGCCTAAGTGCGTCCACTCGAATGCAGGTTATGTCACTGACATCCATCTTTATCTTGCTGCTTGCAGTGTGGCTACAGGTCACGGTGGGGAAGAGTGCCACAGAGTACCTTCCTGTTATCTCTGCAGGATCATGAGCTCACGGCTGAGCTGACAACAGATGACTGCGCAATGGTCACTGAGTAACGACGTTACCCATGGCCAGGCTGCCCACCACAAAGTTTGAATTAAAGACGATTTTCAATTGAATTATGGTCCCTTGCTGCTACTGAGCACGTTGCCTAATTCCTCTTCTCATCTAGAGACAGCGTCTTAAGAATTCATCCATTTTCCACAAGAACCTTGTTAGGGGACCTAGTCGCCCACAGCAGCAGGCACCATGCCAAGAGGACACTGGGCAAGTTGCCTTGGCATGCAGCACTGTGTACACCAGGCCCGTGTACACCAGGCCCCGTGTGCACCAGGCCCGTGTGCCCAGGCCCCATGTACACCAGGCCCCGTGTGCACCAGGCCCGTGTACACCAGGCCCCGTGTGCCCAGGCCCCATGTACACCAGGCCCCGTGTGCCCAGGCCTCCTAACAGGAATTTCTAGTGCAGAACAAGACACCTGGGTGCTGGAAGCTGTCGGTGAACACAGGGCCTGCCCTGGGGAGCAGCTCTTCCTAGGAGACCTGGGGGTAGCTGGGTAGATGAGACTCCTGAACCAGCCTGAGTATTACTTCACACATTGCCCTTCCTTCCTATTCAACATTTTGCCAAAATCCTACCTGGTGAATTTAAGCAAGAAAAAAAAAATCCAGATTGGAAAAAAAGGGCAATTGTTTTTATTCACACAGGAGGACCAGCTGGAAAACTCCCCTTGAATAAAGAGTAGTCACCCCACTTTGGCTAAACCTGGCCCCATCTCTGTGTACTGATGTGCCCACAACTGGCTAAGTTACTGCCTTTCCCCTTCGTTGGGCTCTAAGCGATGTAAACGGGGCTGGCCGAGGTCCTGATATGCAATCTTTGAAGCCAGGTGGCAGCGGCTTTTTCCCCAAATGTGGCAGAGAGGGGTGGGTGGATGGCAGGGCCAAGGCTCCAGTGAGGCCAGCTGGGTTCAGCTCGAGGTGAGAGGCTGCGGCTCCCTGGGGCACAAAGGTTTACACATCAGCAACTGCGGCACCAGCCCACAAGACATTGAAGGCTACATCCATCGCGTCACCAGGTTGGTCTTCCTCACATCCCCCTCTCTGCACATTGCCAAGGTGCTCTCAGGACGCCTGCACAGTGCAGCTCCCCCTACTGCATGATCTCCGCCATTCTCACTCACGCAGCCCCTAGCCACTCCCCTCTTCACCAACTGGCAAAATCTGGGTTAGGCCCTGGGCCCAGGTCTTTGTTCCAATGAACCTTCACCCAGACCAGACTCAGGACCCCCTGGCCCCCCATAAATACAAATATGCATTAGTGTCTTTATTCTTGTCATGGGTTGTGCTGGAAGTGGTAGGTTGGAACTAACTTGCCAGAATTCCAATAACTTCACCATGGGGTTATAAATATAAACTTTGCAAGCCGTGATGAGGACAGGATAAGGAATGTCTGCACTCGTAGAATGAGTGAGTTGATACAACTTCAGGACTAAAGGTCAGTATATAAAACCTGCTGGACTTTGCACACAAACACTGAAAAATCAACATCCCAAGTAAAACTTACATACTATCATGAAAACTGCAATCGAATATCAATTTGACAAATGACATAGAGAATCTGTATGCTGCTAATCACTTCAGAACACCACTGGGAGCTATTTTAACAAACCTGTATAGGTGCAGATTTATTGTATTTACAATTTGACAACTAAATACTTTTTTGCAAAATAAATTCATAGAATCAATACAATTTCAATTAAACACATGGTAGGATTTTTATTTATTTAATAGGAATGGAACAGCTCATGCTAACAGTCAGACAGGAATGCAGAGGCCCTGCGGGGTCCACATGAGTTCTCAGGACTAAACCCTATTTCACTTCAAACCTGATTATAAAACTAAAACAGCTAAGGGAGCCTGGTATTTATGCACAGACACATTTGTTACCAGAATGGAAGGGAAGGTCCAGAAATAGACCCACGCATACCGGAGTGACATTTTTCCAGGAAGGTACAAAGGCAGTTCAGTGGGGAAACCGTTTTTTTTCCAAGAAATCTTAAAATTATTAAAAAAGATTTCAATCCGTATATATCATTATGTACAAAAATGAACTCAAAGTGGATTTTGCATCTTAATTTATAAGTAGCTCCTGGGGTTTGTCCGTACCCACCTGACATTTCATGTGATTGTTGCTGCTGAATTTACTACTGTACACAAGGTAACATGGAAGTGGTAGACAAACTCAATACGTGGAGAGCCTGGAGAGCTACAAACAGCACTGTGGCACCCTCTCAAAGAAGAGGGTACCGGAGCAAAGAATTTATAAACACCAGCACAAAAACCAACCAACAAACATGAAAAGACGAGGTAACAAAATGCCTCCAGAATCCCCCAGCTTCTGAAAAACTGGTTCAGGGGGCTTCGAGGTGGAGGAAACAAATTGTAAGCTACACAACAGACATGCCTGAAAGGGTAGGAGCAAGTGAAAACAGTAAGATGGTTGGTAGTTTAAAGAATATATAACTCACCAGATAATGACCCTAATGGGACTAATGATCAGCGAGTCCAGACAAGACACTGTAACAGCCAGTGGAGCTAAAGAAAGAGACACAAAATGTGAATGCCCAGCACAGGAAAGGAGGGCAGTCCGTGAGAGAGTCACGGAGAAACCCCCAGGAGACTAAAACAGGAGTGAAAGTGTGGGTAGCAGAACTGACCGACCTGAAGACAGGGTCAGACCTGAGGATAGGCTGCAACCAGTGACCAATTAATGAGAGATACAAAAGCAGCAAGGGGACATGGACCCAGCAGCCCTGGATGACTTGAAGAGGTTTAATAATAGAGTGACTGGAATTAGTGAAAAATTAGAAGGGAACACAAAGGGCACAAAAATAGCAGAAAACTTTCTAGACATAGAAAAAGAATTCAACATACAGGTAAGAGAAAGTAGGCATAGAAGATCTGCACCTGGATATGACAAAAGCTGTTTATGATCAACCTGATGCCAACCGCATAATAAACGTGAGAAAACCATGAAGTGTCCTTCTAACATCAGGACCATGAAGAGGACACCCAACATCACCTCTGCTGTTCACCAAAGTCCCTGAGACATCAATCAGGAGAGAGAGAGGTAAAGGGTACATAAAGGAGAGGACAGTCAAGTTATTATTCCTGGCAGATGCCCTGGTCCTTTACTTAAACGGTCCAAAAAATTCCTCCAAAAGACTCCTACAGCTGATCACCAGATTCAGCAGTGTAGCAGGATACAAAGTAAGTGCACAAAAATCAGTAGCGTCCCTACACACTAAGGATGAACTCATCAAAAAAGGTATTATAAAAACAAGACTATTTACAACAGCATCGAAATAATTGAATACTTAAGCATTAATCTAAGGAAGTGAAAGGCCTGTACAATAAAATTTTGTCACTCTGAAAAAGGACACTGAGGAAGAATCAGAAAATGAAAGGCTGGCCCTGTTCTTGGAGAGGCAGAACCAACATCGCCAAAAGGGCCTATTTTCAAAGTTAATTTACAGATTTAATGCAATCCCAATCAAAACATCAATGCCATTCTCACAGAGCTAGCAAAAACAATCCTAAATTTATATGGGACCAGAAGAGATCCAAATAGCAAAAGCAATGCAGGGTAACAAAGCAAGCAAGTGGCATCACAGACCCGGACTTGAAGTCATATAGTCACACCTGTTGAGACACCGGTGCACTGACACCCCAGAGGCCCGCGTATGAGTGGACCTGAGCGCATGGGCAGAGACAACCCCAGGCGCGTGCAGCGATTTGATCCTTCACGAAGAAGCCAGAAACGAACGCTGGAGGAGACAGCTTCGTGACTCAATCGCTCCGGGAAACGTGGGTAGCCACATGCAGGAGGTGGCGTCTAGGTCCGTTTACCTCTCCACATGCTACACTGTCACACTGGCACAGTGAAGCCTGGTCACCACTCCTGGCTAGCTTTCTGTTCGCTCATACCCTAATTCAGTTACCTAAATACGAACTCACTCTGGAGAGGAGACAGGCCCAAGTCGAGGTCCTCCTGCTCATTTAATTTAACATAAACAGCCTCACATTAATTAATTACAACCCAAGACGGCAAGATTTGATTTCCAAAAACGAGGCATAAAGCACAGCGGAGATAACACTGACTTTAAAACGCCCACAGAACACAAAGCACAATCGCTAGGTGAAACCATGCGGATACAGTGAGTTCAAATGACTTGTGCACAGGTACCAGCAGGCTGGTTCTTGGGTTTTAAGCCATTTCCACGTCCTTTCTGGGTTTAACTTACAGAGGTGACTGAAAGTCCTCTGTGACCTTTAGTACTTAACGGGGATAACAGTGCCTTCCTGCACCGACTCGCCCGGCCCCAGCAGCAGTGTCCGGCGCTCTCCCTCTTAAGCTCGGTGCTAGGTGCTCAGTGGCGGTCTCCACTGTCTTGTTCCGCTCGTGGAGTAGAGCAGCACTTGGTGATGTACAGTTACAAACTGTGACGGGCATCAGAAGGGGGAACACTGGAGGGCCATGGTTAGGGGTGGTAAGGAAGCCCGAGGACTTTCCACTGTTAGTACATAGTAAGCGGGGACTCCTGGTTACAGCTGGAAGAAATCTAACCCATTCTCACCAGAATTAAGGACCCTAGCACGGGCAGAGGGACACGGTTTTAGAGAGCGCAGCGACAGCAGCCAGGTGCGGGAAGTGAGGGGCCGGGAGCCCTGCTCTGTGCACTGGCTGTGCTCAGCTGGTTTCTCTGTGCCTGCTCCTCGTCCTTCCACTGCAGGACCCCAGGTCACCAGCTGTGCAGGACCATGGCCTGCCTGGCTGGCTCTGCCTCATTGACAGAAAAACCTTCCTGAGGTCTTTCTCACGGAAAGCTCACCTTTCCAGGGACCCAGGTCAGCATGGAATGGCACCGCTGGCCAGCGCAGCCAGCCCGCTGCAGGGAGGGCAGGGAGGAGTGTGCTGGGCCCGCGAGAGAAGGGTGCTTCCAGCTCTGCACTTGGGAGCCAACGGGCCTCGGGCTCTTTAAAACTTTTCCTCCACATAAGATTTAAAGCCTTCTAATTCTCTGAGGATTGGCCATGGAGGCCTTTCCTGTTTTTTCAAGCTGCCCCGCAGAACGTATTATACTGTCCAGAAGTGATGTTTAAAGTCTCCACAGCTTCTGGTTCCCTGGGCCGCATCACCTTGCAGTTGCCCCCAAATCGTTTCTGAGTCACGTTTCCTCTGGCACAAAGCAGGAGCCCTCGCTTCCCATTACGCCTTACAATGCACAGCGCTCTCACCCCACTGCAGAGGCGCTTTAATGTCAGAATGAAAAATGATAAAGCATAAATAAAATCGCAACCACATGTTCTCTGTGGTGTGGCCCTGGGTCTGCAGGGCCTTTCAAAGCCGAGAGGAGTCGTCTCTGCAGCACTCAGGGACTGAGAGGGGCCTGCTGGGAGGGGAGGCCATGCCTTCTCAGCCCCCAGCCTGGGGTGATCTGGGGACATGAGGAATGCCCAGCGGGCCAGAGTCACAGCAGGAGTGGCCGCTGTGTGCGCGGTCACATGGTGGGGGGCAGGAGAGGGCGAGAGGTCCCCGCCTGGCTCGAGCTTTCCGTAGCAAAGTCCGGTGGATCTAAGCTCCAGTGGCCACAGGCTTCTTCTTCCTTCCTCTGCCTCTGGTTCTCAGCTGGACTCCTGCAGAAGCCTGCTGACCGTTTTTCACTGCAAGTATTGTGGCTTTTGAGTCTGTCCACACACCTCCAGGCAAAGTAACAGATTTTTAACCAAGCTAACCAAAATGTAAAATTCCTCTACCTTCCGGACTCCTCAACACAATCTAAGAGTTTCTTTATGGTTTTGCTTTCCTTCCCCGGAGACCCCCGACACAGCACCCGTTACATTTGACAGGACGCATGGTGGGTTACTGCGTGCCCTTGCCTGCCCCATCCCCAGCTGTCCCCAGCCATCCACAGCCAAGCAGCCCGAACCCCACCCCGATGGCCAAGGTTAATACTCAGTTTTCAAGGTCCAGCTGAGACAGCACTTCTACTGCGACATCCATCTGTTAGCTGCTCTAGGAAAATCAGTATTTTCCTCTGAGATCTCTAGGTACATAAGTACTAATTGAAAGATACAATGAATATTTATAATTTTTTAATGAACCACAATGCCAAGAACAATGGGATAGGTGTGTTCAGAGCAAGGTGGAGTATTTACAGGGAGGGTAAGGGCAATGTATCTTTTACTGTAATGTTTTTAACTTAAACATTTACCATATTTCAGTCTCATTCTTATTGATCAAAATTTGTGCGGCAATTTGTGTCAAATAAAAACATGACAATGTGTCCTCATGCCCTTATTCACCTGACCTGAAAGCGTGTGACTTCTGGTTCTTTCAGAGCCAAAACCACTAGAAAGGTCAACATTTTCAGCTGACCCAGGCATCAAAGCAACCGTAGCAGTGTGACTAAAGACAGCCGGGGGAGGACTTCCAGAGCCACTTCAGAAAGGGCAAGGGTGATGGGATGACTGTGTTTGTGATGTGGGAGGGTTATCCTGAAGGATCAATGGAAATGTATCTTTTAGTGAATATTTTTTTTAAAAAAGCAAACTTTTGTGTATTTTTTATTACACCTATTTTGTTTTTTTTTGTTTTTTTGTTTTTTGTTTTTTTGTACCAGGGATGGAATTAATGACCTCGCACCTGCCAGGCAGGCACTTGTGCCACTGAGCTAAATGCCCGGTATAATTTTTATCTAATTTCCTATTATAACTAATTATTTACATGCTATTCTGACACAGTAACACTATGGGGTCAAACACAGTGACGCTCCGCTATACCTTGGTCTCAGGTGGAGGTGGAGGACCAGTTTTATACTTCCCTCCCAACCACTGGATGCAGGGGCATCACAGCAATGGTTCGAAGCCAGTCACAGTGAGTTTATGGTGCCGTCCACACTGGCAAAGATCACAAATGAAGCCCCTCCCAATGCTATGTCTGGTACATCTTGCTTATATGTGTCCCTAGACCTTAGTGAAGATTCCAGAATGCAGTTCCTACAAATGAGCAGAATGCATAGACACATGAGTGAACAGGTGGTAAAGGCAGTGAGCCCGTAAGTAATAAAGGGTTGCACCACTCTCCAAAGAACATCTCTAATGCTTGCACCACAAATTTTCATCTAGAAGAAGAGAGATATTCTAACCATACAGAGAGTAGTATTACTGATAAAGATAGGAAAGTGTCAAAATGCGTGAGGTTCCTCACGTACAAATCCCGAGGTGTTCAGATCCATTTCTTAATATCAAAACCTGCCTGCAGCGCTGGAGAGAGGGTGATTAGTGGAGAGCAGACGGGCAGCCCAGAGGTCCCAGATTCTCATTCTTTCCCGTGCATAAATGTCAGGTACCCATCCTGGCAATGCCACATCCCTCCACTTAGATACCTCTAATTGCTTGTAGAACAACCCGTTACCCACCTGCAAATGACGGAGCTCTTACTGGAATGTGAGATAATGTCAGGTCTGAGGTTTCCTCTGCTAGTTGTTCATGAATCCTATTTCTCACTGTTTCCCAGCCCTGACTGATGCACTACCTCCAACAATTTTCACTTCCACATTGACTTCAAGAGCTAGGACTGATGCTTACCCTCTTTCCAAAGTCTGCAAAAACCTGGACTTGCTTTGGGCCTACAGGTGGCTTTCAGGAGACCATTTTGCATCTCTGCTATGTTTCTGGAACCACAGTGAGTTTGCTGACTTGAAAAGAGTAAAATGATTTTTTGTTTTTTCCCTAGTATTTGCAACTTGGTGCAAAAATAAAATCTCAGGATAATAAGGGCACTATCCCTTTACAGTGATAGCTATTTTTTTTAACCCCAACAGATTCTTTCTACTTCTCCATCACCATAGTTGGAAGTTTTCTGCAAAATCATCTGGAGGCTGCAATTACACTCACGGGGTCCGGCGAGGTTAGGCACGCGTGTGAGTGGAGAGAGCTCTGTGCTCAGAAAGAGAGACTGTGGGGATAGAGGTGGAGAGTGTCAGCGCTGAGCCTACAGGCACGGGGTGCAGAGACCTAGACAGGAATAAAGCCTCCAGGCAGGGATTCTACATATACAGAAAGTTTAACTGGTATTTTTAAAAAATTAGTTTAAAAGAAAGAATGGAAGGAAATGTGATAGCTTGACAACATTCTGAGTAGAATTGTTGTTTTCTTTAAAATTTCACAATTTCTCTCATTGATACTTAAGTTGTATCCTTTGAACTTGCGAAACAGATGCTGGTAGCTGAGTCATGGGAGGAGGATTCTGGTAGATCCAGCAGGAGGAGGGCTTACTGCTGTCCACCACCCAGGAGAGGAGCTCTGGACTGACCCTCACAGAGGAGAGAAGCCATGGCTGCGTTTCAAGAAGCAGGAAGCCCACTTCTCAGAGAGTTCAGGGGACCCAGCTCGCCCCAGAAAAGCTGCGGCTGAGCATCCTCCATCTCTCAGTCTCCAGAACATGTGGTTCCCAGACTGGGGTGGGAGGAGAAGCCAGCTGCCCCAGGAGGCCTTGGGCTGGTGCCCCCAGTCCAGCACGGATCCATCTGTGTGCCCCAAAGCAGGCACGGGATTGTGTAGGTCAATGGAAGCAGGAATCTGCCATGTGATCAGCAACAGAGACAGCAGAGCGTTTTTCCCCTAAGGGCAGAAGCATCTTGTCCCTTAATAGTCACAGCATGAGGCACACTTCTAGGCATCAGAGACACAAAACTGTATGTTCTGTCACCTTAAGAGTGAATAGACTAAAGCCCGGGGTGTGTCACTTTGGCACTCCTGGGATTTTCGACCTGAAGGGCCCATCCAGTGAGCCACACTGCCTGGGATGGACCTGTGAGCAGCAGGTGGGAGCTGACTGGGAAAGTCCCATCTTGGCTACGCCTAGTCCAGCAGAGACAGGCAGCCTGAACCCAGCCTGTTCACACAAGGCCAGGGCCAGCCAGGATGTCCTTGGCTGGTGACTGACAGTGACATTCTGGGCCTTGTCACTAGCAAAAAGTACTATTAACATTCTAACGAGGGAAGAAAGTCCAGTCATTTTATAGGAAAGCCATTAGCTCTGACTGACCAGACAGGCAGGAAGGTAGGTAGGTAGCTGCATTTCTTTAGCTCTTGCTCCGTTTGATCCCTGGCTCTAGCATCCTGTTCAGAGAATCTGTGATGCATATATTCAAGGTTGGCATTTACACCTTGAGCCTCAGGGTGTATGAAAATATGCGTTCCCACTGACACAGCTTTGCTCTCATGAAATTCATGTGTGGGGCCAAAGACCTGGCAGTCCTTCCGAGCATGTTCTGGGATTGCAGATTCCCAGACAGTGCTGGGGGCCCCAGAATTCTGTAACATATGCGTATGGGGGCTGTGAGCTTTGAAAATATTTTTAATTAAAAAATGTCAGCAGCAGCACAGCTCCACTTGACATCTGTCCTGCTTCACATGAACAACTGCCCAAAAGTAGAGCGTAGTGTCCCTGTCGGATTGCATCTGATTTCCGCAGATGATGCTACACCTTTGCGAACCACCAAGATCAGTTTCAGTGGCTGTGGGTACAGGGGAAGAGCCACCTCAAAACCCACATGGGGCACAGAGTGAGCGGGACAGTGTGCCTCTGACCAGACTGAGAAGTGCCACGGGGTTCACCAAGCATGCTGCTACCTCAGTGAGTAACAGCGTTTTTCAAAGAATGTAGTGCAAGTGCCATTCCTCCTAAATTGTGTACCAAATAGAATTTTTCTTTAAATGTCTCCTGAATTGTTAACTGCAAATACCAAGTTCTTTGAAGCTATTTAGTAAGTAGAAAATTTATTTCAGTTTAGGTTTACCATGAACAAATTATGAGCCCCTGAAAGGTACGGTGATTCAGGGAAATTTGGGATACTGTGTCTTAGGCTACACTGTCCAATAATCCTACAAAGGTCCACATTTCAGGTTTGTATTCCAGTTTGGGACCCATTAGCCTGGGGTAATGGAGAACGTAATAACCTCGTGATAATACCAACATTTGTGGCAAATATTTTCTGCTAGCACTTTTTGGAGCCAGACATTATCAAAGAAATTTCAGTTCAACATATCATACAGTTCTTCCAGTTCTGAAAATATGGTTTTACAAATGAGGAAACCAAGGTTCAGAGAGGTTAAGTAAGTTACCCAAGACACACAGCTTATAAATGTCACGGGAATACGAAATTGTTTGACTCAAAGCAAGCGCTCTTTGCCTGATACTTTGCTCTTCCCAGGGCAAGGACTGCCTGGGCAGAGACCAAGAGCCCCGGCTTCCTGAACAGAATGGACAGGCAGAAAGCTCCACGCACAGTGGGGCTTGCAGAGAACTGGACAGCACGTTTGCTTAGAAGGAATCACTTCTCAGTGCTGGCTCTCTGGAGCCCAAGATAAACCAGCCGCAGAAGCCGCTGCTCACACCCGGTTCTGCAGTTCTTCTCCTTCACTCCTCTCAAGACCCCTAAGACCTCTGTTCTCTGTTAGCCCACAGTGAAGTCTGAAACCTAAGTAAAGCCCCTGGCTTCTCCCAGTTCAGAGAGGTCTATCCCTGCAGCTCTGTGGCAGCTCCGCCCAGCTAATGAGCCCACAAACCACCAGTTGGAATACTTGGGATGTCTGAGATATTTCTGACTCAATCAGGCACGTCTATTTGCATAAAATATTTAGATATTACATTTCTAAAGCTTTTAAGGAAAAAAAACTGTGGAGCATAAATATGTCTCTCTTAACCTTGGGTTTTTAATGAAAGAGAATGAGAAAGAAAAGAAATGCATCATGTTTTACCTGGCAAACCTCGCTAACTAGCTTAATGGGTTAAACATTCATTTGCACAAGTTTTCTTCAATTTGCTTAACTTTGTTCCTTTTGCACTGGCTCAGCCTTCATGTTTAATCCTTGGAACTTTCAAGGAACAACTCACGGAAAGTTATATACACAAATCTAACAAACATTTCACATAGAGTAATGCATAGCGCAGAGCCCAGGCGAAGCCTGACAGCGCTGCTAGGTCAGTGCTAATGCGCTGGAAGGTACCTGGAGACTTAGAGCATCTTGTGACAATAGGCAGGCTTTGCGTATAATGTCAGCTGTCCTGTTGCAGCATGTCCAGTTTTAGTTTATTATTTTTCATTTGTGTAAGACAAATAATATAATTATGGGTGTCTGTTCAAGGTTGGTATTTACACCAACATGACATTCAGTTCAAAAAAGTCCAAAATCAATCATGTTTTTAAGAAATAACAGCTTGGGAACCTCTGGCCTATACTTCTGGTAATGGCTACAGTTTGGGCTAATCGGGGTAATGTGCCTCAAGTCGGGGCATTGGTTTTATTCAGACGAGCCTTGCATTTGTTCTTCCGCATGCGTGTGCATGATGGAACTTTCCACTCCACCGCCTTCTGGGAGGGAGTCACGACAGATACTGAGCCTGGGATGAGAGAGATGCACGCAAGGTCCTTCCTCCTGTGCCCGAGTGCAAGGGAGGCAGAGCAGAGATGGTTCACATACACACACACCTGTGCAAAGAACATGTGGCTGCACACACCTCTGATTTGGTAAGTAAGGCCTTTTGTCTTCCTTTGCATAAGGAGCCAGATCCAGAAGCCAGGCTCTGCAAAAGGAGGCAGAGGTGCAGATGGCACAGCTGAGAGAGGACGTGTAATGCAGACAGGGCTGGAGCCAGCACTGGGGATGACTCTCCTTTCTAGAATGCACAGACCATCAGGGAGCAGTGTCATATGCCCGCAATGCCAGCACTCTGGGAGGCCGAGGCAGGGTGATCGCAAGTATGAGAGTGGCCTGGGAAATTTAAGAAGACCCTATCTCAAAAAATAAAACAAAACAACATTTTTTTAAAAAGGCTGAAGCTGTAGATGTGTGTGAAGAAATGGCTTCTGTCAATAGCACTTGAAGAATAGGAAGAGGAAGAGGAGGAGGAAGGAAGGGAGGAAGGAGGAGGAGGAAGAGGAGGACATGAGCCAACAGCAGATGTCTCAGCAGGCAGCACAGGGTGTCTGTCCTCCACCCTCCGCGTTAGAGGCCAGGCCGTGACTCCACACCCGGGAGGGCTGTGCAGCAGACCCGGCCTCGCGCCCTGCCTGGGCTTAGCGAGGAGCCGATCAAGCTCATGATCTCGGCTGCTTCTCCTGAGAATGAGCGCTGGCCCTGGGTATCATTCTCTGCAAGAAATTTCCACATTTAAAGTAATAATAACCATATTCCCTCACTGATTTCTCTCCACTTTACAGTCCTCTGAAAGCAAATCTTATTATCTCTCATGTTTCATGTGAAAATTGAATTAACGAATTTTCCTGAATACCAGGCTACGTGGGACTGACAGACTTTTCTCCTTAAAGAATTTACAGCAATCCTCTACCTTCCTTTCCAGAAAGAAAGTGCTGGGGTTAGAGCTGCGTGCTGATGCTTGTGGCATGATACTTTTCTTGGCTGCAGTGGCCTCCTATGGGGACAAGAACTCACCTTTCCTCCTAACTTTCCTTGGTGACCTTTGAGGTGGGATCTCCAAGTATCTCCATTGGTTAAGCCTCAAACGTCTGCAAATTGCGAATTCCTAGGCTGGTACCTTCCTGTTAATGAAGCCCCAACCATGCATGAGCACGCACACAATGAACACACGCACACACATGCACACACACGCACAGCGGGCAGCCTGTGGTAACTCCGGGATCTCTTTTCCTGAGGTCTGTTACTCGTTTCCCATTTGACCCAAGACTACTGGTTTGCCATGCTGTGGTTTCAGCTTTTACTCCAGATAACTAACAGATTGCAGTCCAAAACTTACACCCAAAGTCTGCAGTGAAATATCTTGCTTTTTTATAATTTTTGCCTCACTCTAGTACATCAGTTGTCTTTGGAAGCAAAGAACACCTTTCTGTCTGTAGGATTCTGCTTTTAGTAGTTGTGTTTCCATTTACAAATTATGGTGATTCTCAGTGGCTGACAGCTCATGAAATGCTGCACACCTGTCTGGATGGGGACCTGGGTAAGTGAGTGAATGTCAGCCCTGAACACCAGGAGAAACTCAGACACTGGACACTCCATCACCTCGATGGACTGAAAAGAACCCTGAAACCCAGGCGCCGACCCCAGGGGGAAAGTTTATGCACAGGTTCAGAACACAAAGAGTAAATGCGAATCCACGCACTCCTGAACGTGGCGGGCAGAAGAAAGGAGGTGCGCTGAGATTGCCTCTCCGTGGGACCAGGACTGCTGGTCCGAGCCATGTATCTCAGGGCCGGGCAGGCAGAAACCCTTGGGCCCAGTCAAAGCGTGTTATGCATTTCCTGCTCCCCTATTTTTATTTAGGTAGAAATGTACCACAGGGCTCATAAGCCATTTTTGGCTTTGCAGAAACTGGTGTACTGGGGTTTTTATTTCCCCAGCAAAGATGAGAAAGAAAACATCTACAACCTCAGAACTGAGACGTATACTTTGTCTGTCTCTAGCACACTGAGGGACTCCTATGTACCAGGGGCTTCCTGTTACATTGTAGGTGTCCGGTCATTTCTTCCCTCTGCATATGCAGTTCCAGCACAGGCCTGGCACCTACCAAACATTTCCTGTAAGCACATCGAGGGAACAAAGGCCACGCTGAAGAGACTCACTGTCCAGCAGCTTTGTATCGCTGCACTGCCCACAGCTGCCTGGTGATACCTGCACTCGCCCTTACCCCGCAGGGCCTTTGACCTCACAGCCCAGGAACAGAGCAAGGCTTGGGCAGAGCAAACTGCATCCAGGAGAGACATTCTGGGGTGGTGTGGCATGAGCGGGGCGGCGCCCTTACGCCAGGTTATCAGTTTGTGTGTGTCTCTACCCCGAATGGCCTAGATCAGCACCATGAAGAAAGTTGGGGGGGGGCTGGTGTCCAAACTCCTCTCTCCAACATGTGCTGGCTTCATGGTATACACGGCACTGCGTGTCGGCTGTTTGAAGATAAACCGTGGAATGAAAACCCACAAAAGACCCACGCGTTTCTCCCTGAGCACCAGACTGAGAGAGCAGAGATGGTTCAGTGTGCAGGTGCGCAGGGGAAGATTCCCTTCCTACAGACCTTGTGCCCCTCTGTGAAGAACCGCATGGCTGAGGTGCCAGGAACACCCAGGAGGCGGCTCTGAGACGCGTGTGCGCTGGTCTGTGAGCAGGCAGCCGGCGCCCCCGGCCAGGCTGCCTCTCTCTGGAGCCCTTCTCAGCAGGTTCCCCTCGGCTGCGGAGCTCAGTGTGGTCTTTGGAGCAGGCACATCACAGCTCACAGTGCGGGGAGATGCCAGGCTGTGCGGGTCCCCGACAAGAATGGAGGGAAACTGGTGAGGTAGTTATGACCATGGGCTTTGGAGCTGGACCATCAAGAGTGGGAGTCCCAGAAATTTTAGATGCATTGTGAAAATACATCATGATAACATTTGTTGACTGCAATCGGGTTTCCTCCAAGACCTAAAATCCCACGGGTGACACATTCATCTGGGGACAGTCACGGTGTAATGTGCTGCTAGCAAATTGCCATCCTGCAGCTACAGAGGCTGGCAAAGCCCCAGGCAGTGTCTGACTCCTCCAGGACCCCCCGCAAAGGGAATGTGGGATTTTGCCTCGGTTCAGATTCTACACCCACTTCTAGCTTTTCATGTTTTCTGAAGTGTAGCTTTGCATTTCTGACAATCTAACTCCCGTTACTGTTATACAGTTAGCAAATCACATGCTTACTGCTGGTAGCTGCTATGGCGTGCAGTCATTAGTCCCGCACATGTTTGTATGTTGGAGGCCCGGTCTCCAGGGTGGTAGTGGGACCCTTAAAGGTCCAGGTCTCCCAGGAGGTCTTCTGTCATCTGAGGGCATTGCTCTTGGGAAAGAACTAGAGTGGCTCTTGTGTGAGCACTTAGTACCCCAGCATGGAGTCCGTATGAAGCTTGAGCCGGGCGCTACCCAGCAGTCTCCCTTCTTACCTGGCGAAGTGAGCATTGTTCTCACTATGCTGTGGCCACCACCACTTGCCACAGGGCGATGGAGCTGAGAGGGTCCTCACCCAAGTCAAGCCAACACAGGCACGGCGCCCTGGCCTCAATACTAGCAAGCCTGCTTTCCAGGAAGGAGCTCACCTCGGCCGTGTAACTACGCGCTGCAAAGCTGATGAAGACGACTGCATGCTAGCGTTAGGGTTAACAACAGAACAAACCAGAAGAAAAACTCCAAATACACAGAAGTAACAGAGAGAACTAAAGATAATACTTAATGGGCAACCCACTCCCCAGGCCCTTCTGTCCCTCTCAGATAGAAGCTTGTGTTCTCTCAATAAATTCTCCCTACCCTTAAAAACTTAACATCTCAGAATTGAGATGTGTGCTCTGTCTGTTTCTGCCACACTGAGCGAACTGCATATGCAGAGGGAAGAAATGACCGGACACTTTACAAAGTAACAATGATAAAGAAAGCCCCTGGTACATGGGAGCCCCTCAGGGTGGCAGAAACGGAGTACACGTCTCAGTTCTGAGATGTTTTTCTGAGTAGTATCATCAGTTCAGCCTTTAAGTTATTCAATTTATTGAGATAAAATTATATAGCATATAAGAAATGTAACACCTTTGCATAAGAGAAAAGGGATTCACAAATATTTTTGCAACTGTTAAAAAAGTATATGTGTGCCTGTGTGTGTGTGCTGTGTGTGTGCCTCTGTGTG